>JANRGW010028682.1:0-24909 GCA_024733675.1 Psilopsiagon aymara
CAGGAGCAGAGGGAAGAAAAAGGGGGAAGTGAGTGAACAAACTGCGTGGCTGATTTATGGCTTAAACCACGACAGTAGGTCAACAGAAAAATGGTCAACCAAGTTAAAATGACATGATTGCTTTACCTTCACTTTTTCAGTCGGGTGTGTTTACAGAGGAAGTACCTTATTACTATGGGTTTGATTTTGCAAATACATGCTAAGAGAAGAAATGAAAATCACATTGAATAAAGTGTTATCTGTCATTTTGGACAGGTCACCTTCTGGATTTAAGTGGTGCATTTGTACTGTGTGTGCTACACAACTGAAATCTAATGAGAAAGACGTAGAAAATTTCTACCTTTGTATGCATCTTTTGTGTCAAAATAACAAGGTTGCTGGTGAGTTTGACCCCAGCTGGTTTTTTTTTTTGTTGTTTAGCTTTGCTATTACTAGCCAAGTTCTAGTAATTTAATTTCTTGTGACAGTATGATCAAAGGATAGTGTGGAATAGCACCTTATCAAGTAAAAGGATGTACATATCCTTTTATACTGCTGTTGTCTGATAACTGGCAATTCTTATGAGTGGTGAATTTGGAAACAAAAGCAAACAAACTTGGGTTCAGTAAAAAGCAGAAAGCATTATTCCAGCTTTACAAGACATACTTCGGAATGCATTAGTTTTAGTTGATCCCAGGTAGCAGATCCTTCAATTTAATCCCTTTAGTGTAATGAAATCTCTCAAAACGGGAAGTTACCAAGCATAGTACATAATTTTGGGGCAAAGAATGGGCTGTCTACTGTCATGATCTGATTGGCCAGCAGAAACTCTGTGGGTTGAAATTGTGTTAGGGAAGAAGGAACTCGTTAATTACCTTGGAGTACTTGCAGATTGGTTTAATTAAGAACCTGAAATATTTAGCCACCATAAGCAAGATCCAGTCTGAGCCAACTACGCAGTTAGCAAAATCAATCTTTGATCAGAGCAGTTTTTACATAGAAATCAAATGAAATTACACAGAATAGTGTGAAAGAATCATTTATGGTAACATCTGACCTAAATAGGTGATCCATAGTGCTGACCTCACTATGGTAAGAAGTTATACAGCCTAATATCTAATGCTTAGTCTATGATTATGTCACTTGTGTGCTGGTAAAATGTAAGGCAGGCACTGGAGTGACAAGAAAGTAAGGTATGCAGTGACTGACTGTGAAAGTATCCGTGCTGTTCCTCAAGCGTATGGTGGTAGTTGGTTATCTGCCTTCATGTTGCCCAGCTCTGGAGTTTCCAATGCGACGGTGTGTATCTCTCTTTGCTCTTCTTAATACGCTCCCCAGTGGACCTTCCTCCTCACTGCTCTCCTCAGAGCTGGAAATCCCTGTGCCCGTTCCTGTGCCTGTTGAAGGCCTTTCAAAAGGGTCATTTTGACATGAGATTTTCTCCTCTTGGCACTCTTCTCTGTGTGGAAGCTTAAGGCTTTCATTAAAGAAGGCAGAAGCCATGCACTCAGCAGCTCTTTTATCACAAGCGCATAGTAGTTTCTCACACATGCTCCAACCAACACCTGAAAAAGAAGTTTCAGAATTGTTTGATAGAAGTTAGTCGATGTGTAATTCGCTATGGGAAGATGAGCTTTTGAAAAGAAAGTTTTCCAACCTTTCTTAAATTTTAGTTTCCAGATCCACCTTTTATCATCTAAATATAAGCCTAACACCAAGGCAGTGAACAGCTGAAGGCCCGACTGACTTTAGTTGGACTTGTGAGTGTAAAGACACCAACAGCTGACTTCTCTCTCCAATCAAAAAATGAGTGTAGTTTTCTCAGCCTGGCCAGGTCACATCATACACAGTGGTGTAATACCCTTTATCTCAGCTAGGAAAAAAACTCAGGTTTATAGTAAACTCTGCAAACATTTTGTAAGCCAAATTTTTGTGTCTCTACACTCAGCTCCAGCTGCTCACATCGTGGCATTTGGGCTGTAATGCTTTGATACACTGTCATTAGGACATTGGAAGTTTCCTCTACACAAACTTACAGTTTGGCTTATGATCAAAACACACGACTTCAGATCTTGAACTTCTTTCTGCATGACATCCAAGTTTCATAACTTGTTCTATACAACAGTGATGAGAGAAGCAGCATCTGAAATAAACAGTAGATGTAAGTGAAAAGTACTTCCTGTGTCATGGGAGTACTCACAATTATTTTACCTCTGTATTTTCAATGTCTGTTAAAACTAAAATATCAGATTTTGTACCATGGAAAAATATTCTCCATAAAAAAAAGTAAACCAACCCAAATTGTTCCTACTGTCCTCCCATACCTGTAGTTTTTTAGGGGTTTTTGCTTTAATTTTAATGCGTACTGCAATTGTAACTGTGAACTAAGTGCTGTACTTAGTGGGGCCTTGGTGTGGCCCCAGCTGTTATGAGCTTTCACATGGGGAGAGATTTTTAGTTTTAAATGCAACACTCTCAAGGGAGATTACTTTGTTTGAATTCTCTTCATTGCTCCATAATTCAAAATTAATCAAGGGAGATATAGGTCAGATGTAAAGAAGCCATTCTTAACTGTGAGGGTGGTGAGGCACTGGAACAGGCTGCCCTACAAAGCTGTGGCTGCCACATCCTTGGAGGTGTTCAGGACCAGGTTGGACGGGGCTTGAAAACAACCTTGTCTACTGGAAGGTGTGCCTGTCCATGGCATGGGGGTTGGAACTGGGTGCTCTTTAAGGTTCCTTCCAACCCAAACCATTCTATGATTCTATGAGTTCCTGCTCTTGGTCAGCCATGCCATGACAGCACATGGTCGCCACAGCAGGTCTCTTGGCTGGGCTGGAGCTCAGGCATTCACTTGTGCTCTACTCTCTTCTGAAGGACAGGGTGGCAAGGGTGTATAACTCTTCATAAACCATTTTCCAAACTGCCTCTTAGCTGAGTCTCAGGGCAACCCTTATCTTCATCTCTTTTGATATACTCTTCCTTCTGCTCTATTTACTTCCCATCATTCTCCTCTCTTATTTTCAGTCAGTAAGTCTCTTCAAAACTTTGATGCAATAACAGAATGTCTTAGTGACATCAAAGATTTTAATGTTATGTGTTTAAGTGGATTTCTTTTCCCCCCCAAAAAAAAATGTGGGGAAAAAATGCGGCCTCACTACTGGTATGTAGCTATACAAGTCCCAACAAACCAATACTGTTCTTTGTTGGTCCATAGGCATCCAATAATACCCACAGGTAATAGCACATTATAGAAGAGCCCACACCTGTCCAGTGCATCACTAGGATAACCTCTTCCTTCTTGGCCACAGTAGCAACCATAAGACTCAAATTCCTCTGGGCATCTCTCAGTTAAACAGAACAGCATTTCTCCTAGCTGGGGCAGCTCCCTCTTTACTCTTCCATTTCCTCTCTCTTGCTGAAAGGTTAATCGCTCACATACTGTAAAGCAAAAAATGTTATTTGACACATCATGTTTTCACTGTTTTGAGGGTTCTGATGTGGTGAGTGAAGAATTTTCAGAGCTATCAGGAATTTTTAAAGACAGCTTTTTACTATTTTTAAATGATAGCTCCATTTCATGAACTATGGCTTTTGGATTAATACTGAGTAGAACAGCAGAAGTGTGCAGGGGAAAGATGAAGGTATAAATTACAAGTCAAATTGGATTGCCATAAGAGTACTTTATAATCCTTCATAGTTACTTTTTTCTTCTGCGATATTCATTCCTAGCTGATCAAACCTATTCAGTAGTTTCTGCCTTGGGTAGTTCAGAAGAGACAGTCCTAATCTCTTGTGCTTGCATAGTGATGTGCAATGACTGCATTGCTGGAGGAAACTCCTCTGAGTGAGGAGCAGGAAAAGTTCTTTTTATTGCTTCCTTTGCTTGTAAAATAAAGTGACTCAAAGACTCAATTACTGCTTAAAAACAAAACCAAAAGGCAACATTCAGTGAGCTCAGTTTAGATCTGGCACTGTATGAGAAATGTTCTTACAGCCTAATCATAAATAGTTTCTGTAAGTGTTAATGATAGCACATTGGTGAAAGAGGTTAAACCGTCCAAGTTTTGGAGCTGAATACATCTCCTGTTGTTCTTGTAAATACCAATACCTAGGTCCTTGTCTAACTGGTTTAGAATAACTACAATATCTATAAGTAATGTGCATATACCTACCTATAAATGTGGAGGTAGCTGAATATTTCATTTCATGTAACTGGGAAAAAAACCCACTTCATTTACCTTTTCCTGCAGGTTCATTGGCTCCCCTGTCAGACAGTACCAGCTCCAGAGCTATTCCAGAAGAAGTTGTGCTCTGGCCACCCCTTGCAGGGCTTGTCTCTGGAGATGACATATGCATAGATTAGATTTGCAAAGGCAGAAGAAATATTTCTTTCAGTAATGGCTCCAAAAGTGTGTATTCTGAACCACAATCCATTGGCAGTCTCCTAGCACTTGTTTAATTCGTAGTTGAAAGACTGTTCATTAATGGTTAGTTAAGCTTTCACGGTGGGTGTTGGATAATGAACTGTCCCTTCCAGTGCAGTCTGTGTTGTGCACTCTGTATTTTATGTATTCTATTCAGATTTAGGGAGGAAATGTTATTCTACATATCTGTGACAAATGCTGAATCTTGAGGTAGCTGTGAACAGGAATAGGGGACTGCTGTGAATTAGTATAAATGTGTAATTTTTACTTGCCTTTTTCTTTTGTCCTTGCAGATATGGCTGCAGGAATCTTCTCTGTGGGAACAATTTTGACTTGCAGTGAGTTAACACCTCCCGGGAATGAAGCTGAGGTCGTGGTTAGCTCTTCCACTGATGCTACAGCTTCAGTAAATCCATCCTCCTCTGAATAAGCAGAAAGAGAAAAGCAGAAGACAACACAGGAAATAAACTGTAAGATTCTCATTTTAGATAGTTGGTCAGAGTAATATCCTCAGGCAGAGCTGGTGAGAGTTGATGGTCATAGAGAAGAAACATTCAGGATTAAAATTGGAAAATCAAAGAGTATCCACACTGGTCATTTCTTCGCATCCTTTGCCTTTCAGAAGATAAGACTCTGGTTAAATACACCCAGTTTAACTGCTGCTTAGTTTTCAAAACCTTGTATGTTGCTGCAAATAATAGGGTTTGCTGGTTAGTCAGCCCTTCTGAGAGATGAAGTGCAAGGGGAGGTGTCATGAAATGTCATTTTCTGAGTAAACTGCTCAAAAAAAAAGGTGTCAGTTCACATGAGGGTGACAAACAGAGAGAAACATTAATGCAGGCAGGAAAATTACTTGGCTGATGCAGTGCTGGGCAACTACGGGATGGCTGTGTAGTAACTAGAAGGAAATGTCAAGGAGAAAGTAAGCTGAAGTTAAATAGAAAGATAATATTAAGTAGATTTTTGATCTTAAAAAGTGATATTTGTTTTTATGTTATCTGAAGATTTATTGTTGAATGGGAATGTTTTGTTTCATTTGGGAATTGCTTAATATCTCCTTTCTTTTTTTAAGCTTTTTTGTATAAGCTAACATGTACATGAAAACAGGTCCTTTCCAGCCCTAAGTATTCTGTGGTTCTATGAAAGGAAATCGAATGGATTCATTTCACCTGAACGTCAATATGAAGAATGTGGCAAACAAAATACTTAGAAGATACTAGTGAAAATGTGTTTCTACATGTTTAAAGCCTTTCCTTTTGAATTCCAAGGGTCAACTTAATAACTGGATTAAACTCAAATTCATTAAATTTGTCCCTCTGATGTTCTGGTTTTAGTGTGTATTGAAATTAACCTGTCATGTGATAAGAGAATAGATTAAAATAATGAAAATCCTGCTAAGAACACAACAAAGCCCATGAAAGTTTGCGGAAAGGAATCAATAGCAACACGCTAGTTTTAATAGCTCGACAAGGTGCGCATTTTATGCCACTTTGACAGTGAGGTGTTAAAATGAAAGCGATTCCTGCCAGATGTAGAAAATACAGCTGGAGTTTGGGAAATACACTTAGCTAGGAATAGATGGTACAAATAATCTTCCAGGAGCCATGCAGGTCTGCAAGCAACGCAGGTTTTGTCAGAAGAGAATAGTCAGTGATTTTGACCAGTGCTTAGTACAGCAATGCCAAATGTCTGTGGGGTGGGAGATATGGATACTGCTCAAACAGTGTAATCAGAGTCAAAAAATAACTACTTTCTACACCCCATATTCAGTGCTTCTTGCTATTTTTCTGGTGTGTTTGTCTACCTGAATGTTTTTTTCTACAAAAAAGGGGCCAATGACAACTTCCAAGTCCACCAAGGTGCTCCATTTCCAGCTGTAGCTTCTGGTATGGCTGTGCTCAAAGTGCTAAGAATTGCAAAAGCTGAAGTAGGGCTTACACTGGGAAACAATTCTGTGAAATTCCATATTGTAAAGGAGGAAGAAAAATCAAAATGAACCCTTCTGGCAGCAGATGCTGTGAGGGTAATTTAAAGGATCAACCATTATATCAGAAAATCTTATGTGAAGGGCCTGTTGGAAGTAATGAAGAATGCAAGTGAATGGCTGGAGGCAGCAAACAGCTCATACTTCACAGTCTGGTTTTATTGTTGGTGTATATGCAATCTGACCCTAATCTTAACGTTATTCTCTGGCAGCCCTGTTGTCACTGCATAGATTGTTAACCGTGGTGCATTTAGATGAAGTGTTGCGGTCAAAGAAGAAGGAAAGCTGAAAGTCACTGACCTTTTATTGAGAGGAGGGGGGAACAGGAGCTGTAACTCCATGGTCCCTTTTGGTAACTGCACAAAAACCAGAGGCATCATGGTAGTGACCTACCTGTTGTATTTCTGCAGTGTATTTTTGGACTGAATTCACTGAAACATCATAAAGCTTAATGTCACTATCAGCCTTCTTTTATAAAGAGGGTGACTAGGAAAAGCAAAGTGGTTTGCTGAAGGATGTGCAAGTCAGTGGAAGAGCTAGAGCGTTAACCAGAGTATTATCTAGAAATCCCGTGCTGCAGATTTTTGACTGTGATAGCGCAGAGCTTCATAAGCCAAAATCCAATTTCAGCTGCAGTAGAGAGTGCCTGATTCATCAACAGCAGCATAATCAGACTCTTACCTCTGGCTCTGGAAGTCCCCAGGATCATCTGACTGGGCTCAAAGGAGTTCACTGTTGAAGAAGGAAAATGTAAACTCAGAACACAAGTTGCCAGTGCAAACTCTTAGGAAAAGTCAAGCTGCTGAGAGAGCTTTTTTAGCAGTGCAGGAAGAGCCAGGCATTTCATATATAGCAATCTGCCTGTTTATATCAGCAGTATACATTGATTGTTGTAGACAAAGTGATGCTGATAAAATAATCTTATTGGTGCATTCAAATAATGTGCTTTATGCATAAATATGACTGAAACAGCAAATTCAATATTAAATTAATTTGACAGACGAATGCACTAAAGAGGGTTAGGTGTAAGATTTCACTGCTGCACACAGAAAGATGCCACATTTCTCATAAACACTTTCGTTGAAAGTCAAGTGTTTGCCTGCATTGAAAGTCAAATATAATGGGCAGTTACAAGGCAAAATACTTCCCTAACCTCCAATTTAACTTTTTTACCTGATAAAACTATTTTCATTTGTCAGCTACCTTTTGATGAATTGCAAACACAGCTATCAAATGATCCAAAAGTTAACCTCTGCATCTTTTTCATGCGTTAGGATTTTGTGATGTGCCATTGCTTCTAAGTAGTACTTAGCTTTGGTTTAATACAGTTTCCACGGTTGTTGATGGTGAAGCTCCTTTGGGCTTAAATGGAGAGATAACTAAATGGGAAGTAGTTCTCCAAATGTTTCCTTCAAAATCTGACTATTATGGTATGTGGTACATTTTCAGCTTTCTGAAGTTCCTAATGCAGGTTTCTATCCCTTGGCATTATTTTGAGCCGTATGATGAGTGATACATCCTTAGAGACCGTGAGTAATCATTTTTTCAGGAAGTAAAAGATTGCTACAGATGTGCAAATGCAGGTGCACTCACTCCTCCAGGAGTTCGCAGGTTTCTATTACCAAGCTCCCCAGCAGCAGCTAGAAAAACATGAGCCAATATTGGAGCCATTGTTAGGTGAGAACAAGAACTATCCAGTAAAAACGCCACCGTAATACAGGGGAGGTATGAAGAAACAGCCAGCACTTACACTCAGATAAAGCACCCTTGTTTTGTGGCACTTATTTAAAAAGAAAAAGAAAAACTGTTAAAGTCTGAGGGAATATTTCTTAAAAAAAAAAAAAAAAAAAAAAAAAAAAAAAGTATAAAAAGGAAGGTGAAAAAAAAGAATAAAACAATTCCATATAATTTAATGATTTTTCATTATTCTGTATTCACACTTAGGGCAATGGCTCACTGAGAAACACAGGAGAGCACACAACAGCTTGAACCTGAGCTCTTAAATTCCTCAAAAGTGCAACTTCCCACCTCTTCTCAAGTGTTCAAGTGTTCAAAAACTGTGTAGATGAGGCCCACAGTGGCATGGTTTAGTGGTGGACTTGGCAGTCCTGAGGTAGTGATTGGACCTGATGATCTTAAAGGTCTTTTCCTACCTAGTTGATTCTATGATGCTATGAGTGGTTGCACAGTGCCTTGGTACTTGTTAGATACAAGACCCCTGTACACAACACTGTGGTTTTGTTTGTGATTACAAGAGCGCATCAGCTAAATTGGACTATGGATTGTCAAAGATTGGTCTCCTGTATTTCACTGCTGTGTGACTTGGACCTTATTTACTAGGTGCTCCCCCCAGAACCAGCCAGGACTTTGGATGACTTCTGCTCATGGCCTCTTGTGTTGTAGTGCACACCATACAGGTGAAAATAAGTGGTTCTCTCATACTACAGCAATGAGATTTTGTGAGCATTCATTCCTGAATAAGATAACTTGATTGTAGCAATAAGAAATGGAGAAGAACCTTCTGTCAGAAGAACTTCTGTCAGAAGAACCACTTGGTGTCATGGTTTAAGAACTTACTTGGGAGGTACCAGAGTAGCAGGGACTTCAGCCTGGATCTCTGCAAGTAAATAAACCACTGAAATGCTGGCTCATTTGCAATAAACCATGCTTGATCTTTTCTCATGCTACATCTTGATCCTGTATAATCAAATGTCTCTTTAAAGACAAGAAATACGCAACTGGCTGTGGGACCAGTGGTTGGCATCCACATAGCACGTGTCTGCCAGATGGCTCATCTGCTTCTCTCTGTGTTCTCAGGAATAAAAAAGATCTGTTTTGATGAAAACAGGGTTTGTTGTGGAATTCTTATTCTCAGCCCTTGGTAAACTTACTGTAAAGTTAGGCAAATTGCATTAGGCACAAATTGAGAAACTGCACCTTCTCATTCAGCCATGAAATTCAATCACCAAAATATTATATCTACTTTTTTATCAATCCTTCTGGAAGGGCAGAAAGAAAGCAAACAGCTCATTCTTGCATTTTATCCTTTCAGCTTTTGGGAGATGAAAACAGTGCTTCCTGCACTGCAAGTTGCAAACCTTCTTCCATGGATGCAGTCGCAGGCTGTGTTCCATCAGTCCCATGACGAAGTAAGTCTGCAGAAATAAAGGCATTCTTATTTCAGAGATGCTAATTAGACTGGAAATTGGCATAACATGATCAGAATGCAACTTCTTCATAAATATTATTATTGTACATTTTGTATGGTTATTATATATAAATCTATAATATGTATATCATATTTATATTCTATAAATGTAGCAAATCCAAATCTAATTATTGATAATTACAGTAGCAGTATTAAAATCCTGCCTTACTATTTATTCACTGCTGATACTAAATTCTACTCAGTAGAATACACTGTAATAATAATCATCATAAAAGAATCCCTCTGTCTCTATGATGAAGAATTTCAGCCTAAACAAGAGAAGCTGCCTGGTGATCGGCATTCTTTACATTCCCGTTTCAGCAGGTACTTGGATATGTGGCCAATAGTGAAGGTATCAAGATAAGAATTAAGTATTTATATGGAAAGCTTAAACGTTTAAATCCAGGCACTTGGGTAGGATGCGTTATGGAGCAGGGCCCTAAATGTAAGTGAAAATAGAAAAAGATCCCCCCAAAAATGCTTTTAAGTTGCTTTTAGAGTGTTACTTATATTATTTCTAAATGAAACTCGGGGTTCTCTTCTGAATTCCATCTCAGAAAAGGAGTCATTTGGCTGAAGTTTTCCTGTGCACCTGAGTAAATACTTGTCACAAAAATGAAGCTTTGGTTTATTGGGCTTTTTTCTCTTCCTTTCATATTTTGGCACCTTGCTAAAATTTGCTTCTCGGAAAGGAATCCATGGCCTCTAAATAATAGAGTTATTTTTCTGAATATAAATCTCAGTTTAACACACTGCAGTCAATGAATCACAGAAATGAGCTCGTACCCTCTGTGTGAAGTGTTGTCAGCTCTCTCTTGCTGGTGGTTTCTGAAAAAAGAGAAAGTTGTCGCGTCAACTAAAGTGAGCATTTGTCACTGTTTAATCTGAAGAGGGCAAATTGGGAGTTCATGGAATTTATGCCTATTAGCAAAGATTTAGGCAAATACATCCACATTTCATTCAACTTTTTCTCTGTAATAATAAATCTGCCAAAATCTCTTTCCTCCAAATTTGTCAGATGGGGTCATTATTTTTCTTTAAAAAGCCTGAACTGGCCAGAGCTACACAGAAAGATAATAATAGGAGTGAACACTAAATAAAAATGTTTCATTGAAAGGACTTTATTTTTCCATTAAGAAATATAATCAGAAGCCTAAAATTAGCAGAGGTATCGAGTGAGCTAAAATTGAATCTATCTTTATCAGCAGAGCTAAAACCAGCATGATTTTCCTGTTAGCACCTAACAATTTCCCTCTTACTTGTAATGTGCTGGAGCTGCCACACTCTCTATTAGAGCCATCTGATGCCATCAAAGATTACTGGCTTACACAAAACTTTTTTCTGCCTTTGATGCACACATTCCTGTGGCATTTTCTTCTCCATTGATCTGTTCATGAAGGGTTGCACATCCAGAGCCTGATATAGGTGTGTGTATCTGTCCTTGTTTAGCACTGGGGTGTGTGAATATGAGCCAAAGGCTTAGAAAAAACTAGCATTGCGTTTTCACCTGTTTCAGCTTGGGAGTTCAAAGGTCTGCCCCTTTGCTGTGCTCTGATTGCAATCCATATGAATCAAGTTTTTAATCCAGCCCTGTTCCCACAAGACAGGTATTCAGTCTGAGAAGGCTGTAATTTCAGCTACAGAGCACAGGTCAGTGTATGACAATGGAGTTAAATATCCCCTTCATCTTTAGAGATGATTTTGCCTTCCAAGATGAAAACCAAATAGCAGAACAGAGTAGGACTATTTTTGCTTTTCCAGTTAGTTTTTATGTGGCTTGAGGAATATTTGGACTAGCAATACTTTGGCAGTTTGGCATTCCTGCTAGTTACCTCAGGGGGTCATTAATCATCCCAACTATAAGGTTGGCGAAATCATGGAGTAATAATCATAGAATGGTTTGGGTTGGAAGGGACCTTAAAGCTCATCCAGTTCCAATCCCCTGCCATGGTCAGGGACACCTTCCACTAGACCTGGTTGCTCAAAGCCCCATCCAACCTGGTCTTGGACACTGCCAGGTGCAGGAGCTTCCTGAAATAAAAATTCCTTCATATCTAACTGTAATTTCCCTGTTGCAGTTGTGTCTCGTGACTCTTGTCTCTATGCACCTCCAGTAAGAGTCTGGCTCCATCTTCTCTCCACACCACACTACTGAACACTGAAAAGGGATCTACCCTGAGCCTCCTCCTCTTTCATCCTGTGCTCCAGCCCCCTCAGCAGGTCGGTAACCTCTCCTGGATGGGCTCCAGGACAGCAATTAATCTGCCTTCTTCTCTCTTGGTATTCATTTGAGTAGCAATAAATGGAAAGGACACATGAAATGGAGAACAGGTCAGAGTACCAGATTCATTGCAGGGAAGTGCCCAGCTATTGCTTCATTCTTGGGTTAGATTTGATGCCAATGGAAAAACTGGCAGGAGGAGGCTGTTGATCAGGGCCTTATTATTACCTGTAACCAGAGGTGGACAAAAGGAAATATCCAGCCCATTCAAGGAAGAGTTAATATGTGCCTTCACAAAGCATTCAATGGCATCTTTGTCGCAGTTGCAGAGGAATTGCTCACAGGGATCCCCAGACTCTGAAAATAAAACAAGGATCCAAACAAGGTGCTATTCAAAACGTTTTCCATCACCTGCTTTTTCCTCCCTATAAGGTTTGTGTCTATGTTCATTAGTGCAAACCTATTTATACTGATTTTTCACATTAAACACAGTTAAGTTTCGCAGTCCAACACTGGTTGTGAAATGCCAGCGTAGCCTGACATGGCTGGATCCTTCTATAGAGTATTAAGGACTACAGAGCACTGCTTTACTGCCTCTAGTTTTCCCGTGGAAGACTTAATCCAGCTGATACCAGCTTTGACATTTCACGACTTCATCAATATATCCCTCCTATGTCCAAGAATTCAAAGTCCAGGTGCCAAGCTCTTCATGCAAGATGTGATTTACTTCTTCTAAAGGATGTGAAACAGTTTCCTAGGAAATACTGTTTTCCCACTTCAAAAACTTCTGCCTTTTGTAGTTCCAAAAACCATTGACCTTTCATAGGTGTCATCCTTATATTTCATATTTTTGACAGTTACTATTCTTTTAATGAACTCTGACTATTATAGATTGGCCTAAATAGCAAAAACGATTTAAATTTGAAACAAGAAAAGGAAATTGAATCAGATTGCTTGAGCAAAAAGCATTGGTTTTGGGATCCTTCTCTTCCTTGCTGGTATCCTCAAATCATGTTCTAGCATATCATCTTTGCTGAGAGCCAATACTTCTTGAAAAGTTATATTAAGAATCATTAGGCATTAAAAAGACCCACTCCACACTTGCCAGGACTATAACAGTATTGCATGGAATAGCTGCTATTAATGCCATTGTCTCTGCTGTCGCTGGTGATACTGTTGTAGCTGAGAATTGTACATAACCCTGTGAACAAATACTTCGAATCCCTCAATGCATAGAAAACTCAGGCCCTCAAGCTTCAGAAGGGAACTGTTTGTGAGGCCTTTCCCGAGCATCTGCTGCATTTCTGATGTTGGAGATATCTCAAGCAATGCCAGTGGTCCTGCAAGGTCAGAGGAACCTCAGTCTGTTAAAGGAGCCCTGGCAAGTTTCTGCCTATTTGACTTCAGTTTTCCTGCCTAGTTGGGCTTTGATATCTCTGTGTATTCCCATTTCCATTCACTCCTGAGCGGAACACTTAATCCCTTAAAAAGCATGAGGAGGTGGTTTCTGCTAAATTTATATATGACTTCGGGTGGGTAAACCAAAACAAACTTCTTGGTCATGGTGAGACCCCAGCATTAAGCTCCTATGATGGGTTAATCTTACCACAGGTCAGTTTTTCAGTGGAGCAGCTGACATCTGTAGATATCTTTGATGGGTCCCATGTGCACTCCATCTCTGTCGCTTCCTCATAGCATTTGCGGTGCTGGAAACAGCATCTTAAAGAATGAAATAACATACAGTCCACAGAATATAGTTTCAGTTCAAGCTGAGACTGCAATGCTCTCATGTTACTCTTACTCAGGAGTGCAAATGAAGCTAAAGAAGAAAAAGAGGTCCTCAGTGTGGTCTCTAGACACAAGAAAGACTCAGTACTACTTTCCTCTAAGTCAGACTAATGGGATAAGCACAGCTGGATGCAAAACTCAATGGTGCGAGCAGGTCTGCATGCTGTGGAAGACAATGCTTGCATTTGTGTCCTGCTGCAGTACCCAAGTTCTTACAAGGACTCCACAGGCAATATAAATGAGAAATCCACTGCCAGCACCCAAATCCCCACCCACAGCACTCACTCCCAAATAGCACCTCATGTCTCTGCTCTAGAGGTTTTGGATCCAGCCCTGCCACAACCTTTCTCACTGCAGATTTGGAGAACTGCACAGAACCTGGCCCTCACTGAGGGTTTATGTCTCTGCAATGCCTTGTGAATCCCTGTGTCTCACTGAGAATATATAAATCTGTGCAGTGTTACCCTCTGTTTCTTGTACTTTTTGTGCTATGCAACAAGCAGAATTAAAATACAGCCATGGGAAGGAGCCACAGATGCGTCAGATGCAAACCTTAAATGCCTGCGTGACCACTTTAGCTATGAATAGCAATGAAAGTGAGCTAAAACAAGCAGCTCTTCATCAGTCATCTCTTCAGCCATTTTTGAACAGTCATCTCCTTCTATATTATAACAGCATCTGTGTTCATTCACATCAGCTGTAAATGAAACACCAGTAAAACATTCAGTCATCATTTACCCCATATAAAATTGTTACAAAGATAAAGCAGGAGCTTGCTGCCTGATTTGGACTCAAATATCCTCATTTCAGAGAAACAGACATGGGGTTGTTATTGAATTGCCATTGGTCTTGTCCATGCTGAATACAAAGATAACATTAACACTCAAACCCAGCATCCGCTGCCAGGAATCACGATGCCACGCGATCATGATGTAAGGAGTTAAATTTGGCTAAGCTGATGTGGGATTATTGTTAAAGATGCAGTGAATGTGTTATTACACATCACTCACTGCCCTGCCTGTGCATCTAACGTGGACTGAAGCACTCCTGCATTGATCAGAGCAGGGAGCAAACAGGTTCCCTTCTAGGCTACACATTAACTTTCTCACTTCCTATATTTAGGAAGCATTTAATATTTAATCAATTGCTATATTAATAAATTATTGCAATACCCCTCACAACCATGGAAGCAGTCCAAGTCCTAACCACAATCAGAGTTTTGATTTGTTGAAAGACATTGGTGATGAGGTTTGCTTAGGTTGCCAGCAGTGGATCAGAGCTCATGAATAGCAACCCTAACTATTCTATGATTCTATAATAGCTTTATCCCAGATGATGAAGTTTCAAAGCCCAATTTCTTGCACTCCAGGGTCTCTGCTGCCTGTTGGTGGTTTTTCCTGCTGTAACATGGTTAAGGCGACTGCTGGAATGTATTGAACAGAAGTGAGGGCAAATAGCATTCAGTAGAGTCTCTGATGGTTCCTCTGCACCACAAACACTACTGTGCCTTGTTTCAGAGGTGAGGATGAAGTCTGTAAGCTCCATCAGGAACAGGGTTTTAAACACAGAGCTGATGAAATGTGTCAAGACCCATTCCTGTCTCTGCCTGAGATCTAGTGAGGTGTCAGCATGTGCATGCTCCTTTAACTGCATGGTTGTACAAACTTCCTGCAATTCTTGTTTGTTTGAAGCATCACAATCACATCAACCCTGCAACAGTTAGTCAGAAAGTATACTTGCCTTCCCTTTGCAAGAAGGGAATTGTAAGATGTGGATTGTCCTCTGGGCATGGTTCACTTTCTCCAGTGACTAGTCTCCTAATGGAGCCCATGGATCGGGCTTCTAATTTAGATATGGCAATAAACTACTCTGGGAAATGGGATAAGGTTGGTACAAACCTTTTCCAATGCCTTAAAACCCTACAGTGGGATGTTCAGCCTGTGTTTATGAAACAGAAATGGCACTGACAAAATCTGAGGTTTGCAAAACTAGTTACCAAGAAATAAAGTTAATGAGAAGATTGTGACACAGTAGGAACCATGTCTGACAAAAGCAGCCACTGGTTTGATGCCCAGCTGAACCAAAGGCATATCTGTGTCAGTGGCAAAACAATAATCAGTCTCCATTTACCGCAGCCTGCAGTGGGGCTGCCATGCTGCTAAGGAAACATCACCGCAGGGCTGCTAACCAATCTGTAAACACCAAGAGACTCTATGAATGGTTCTTGAACAAACCTGCTGATACATCATTCAGCTCGTTCTGTATTTATGCTTCTCTGCATTAAAGTGAAGCAAAGTAAAACAAAAGTCCAGGTGCTCAGCCTTACAGGTATCAATGCATTGAACTGATTCGAGCTCTCGTTTCAGCATGTCATCATGAGTGCTCAGAAAAGCTTTCGTAAGAAGTCCCATGGGGTTTTTTCCAATAGCAGGGTTAGATCTTCATTTTCCTAGCCATCCCATGCTGGAAAGTGGATGGATTCATTTCCATCTAGCTATAGGCACTAGCCATTTCTGAGCCACTGCTGTCTTTGCTCAGGAATTAATACATTACATTGTTGGAATAAACTCTTTTTCTATTTAGACATGGATCCTGATTCTCATTGAATTTCTTTTCACACCTCACACTGATATAAGTGAATAACCATTTGATTGTCCTGGCCTGAGATTACATTTCTTCTTACTAGCCTGGTCTGGGGCAGTAGCCATCCAAAGCACAGAGAGGGGTTTGAATGGTTTTGTTCCTGGTACATGGTACTGAGAAGAGCCATTGAGCTAAATTGTTCCGCCCTGTACCTGGCTGCTCCAGTGTTTGCAACACAGGTATTCAGGGCAAGATCTGCTTAACCTCCTACCTGCCACTTGAAGTCATCCTCAGCTGTAACCTGATTCTGTTGATGCTTAAATTCCCTTCAGATGCCAGCATTTTCATTATAGCCCACTATGACCTTACACTGCTCCTAATGCCAACACTTTGGTAAGACTCTAAACTCACTAAACTGCTCAGATTAATGCTCTCCCACACACCTTAGTAAAAGGCCTTCTGTTTTTTGGCACCAATTGAAGGGTGAGACAGAGGTTTTGTTCACAAAGATCTGTCCAGAATTTAAAGAATTTAGAACTTCCGGGTAAGATTTGTCAAGGAGATAAATATGGTGTTTACTTATGCTATTGCATTAGTAGCCCATCTTTGCAACCAATTTAAATCAGCTGTACCACCAGAGCTGCACTAGTGGAATTGTATGCAGGTGTGGGGACTCTGCTTTTATCTCTAGGATGGGACTATTTCTTCCTAATGAAGTGTGGTGAGATATAGAGATTCTGAGCAATGAGGAAAAAGAATCAAGTGGATCATTATATGCTATAGATAATGATCACCTCGACTTCACTTGTTTCCAAGCCATGCTGTTAGGCAGCTGGTATGGGGTGTTAGACCAGCAAAAAGGTAGTGCTGACCAGCAGGTAGGAAAAACATAGGACAGGGCTGATAAACCAGGGCCGAAATTGTCATTTGTAGGTCATACCAGATACTTAGGTTGTGTGTGCTGAATAAACAGGGGTGAAAAGTGTTTATAATAACTGAATAAAACTGTTTTCTTACAACTGTCCTTAAACTGCTTGGGCAAGTGTTACACTTTGGGTCATCAGAGCACGAGCGCACTGACAGCCAGTCACACAGATGAGGCTAACACTTACTCATCAGCTTCATCTACAGGGAGTCCTTCCATCTCAAACCGGCAAGAGCAACCATAGTCTTCAAAATCCCTGGGACAAAGCCCAGTGACACACTTCATTTTGTTCACAAAGTTGAGCAGGGCAGGGAAGTTTGTGAAGATGGACTGTAACCAGGTGAAGTGAGAACCCAGGCAGTCTGGAAGGAGAACAGCCACAAAATGCATGGTCAATGGAGGTGAGCCTGGTGCGGGTCACACATGTGTGATGTTCATGTGCAAACAGAGCTTAAAGAAGGCAGGGACATTGAGCAATGCTTAACACTTGTCCTTAAAATGTGACAACACTTAACAGTATTTAGTATTATAGTCTTTGGAGAAATCTGCAACCTTGATAATCCCTGTTCTTTTTCAGTGTACATAAAAAGAAACTCCATGGGATTTCTGTTCAGTGCTCAAGTACAACTGGAACACATACTTACCAAAAAATAATGCAACACTTTCCACGTTTTGAAAGACTCCATTGAAGAATGTGGCATTGTCTGAATGAAAAAATAAACAAACCACACTTCTTTTTTAAAAGGCAAAGAAACCATAAGAACTGTCCCCAGACTGCCCCTGGTCCTGCTTCAGTTGCTAAACCAGTTTGAGATGGGAGTTACTAGCTGTTTGCTGACAGCATGCACCCTTGCAATGCTTCTTGAGTACAAGTGTTTCCCCACTGCCATGCAATAGCGTAGAAAGTAAAGCTGAAACCGCTCTTACTCAGGATTCTTTCAGGTGTGTCAAGAAGCTCTGGCAGGAATGCTGGCTTCTCCAACCCTTGGCCGCCTGCTTCAGCAAACACATTTGAGAAGAACAAGAATTAAAAATAAATAAAAACAACAAATCAAAACCATATACTTACTTCATTATCACATACACTGCAGGCATCTCGAATACCTTCCTACACTACTGAGGTGCTTTATCAAAGCCATGAAACACTTGTTTGGCTCCATCCACACCCAGGAAAGCCCAGAAGCATAATGGTAAGTCACACTGTCTTCAGCTTAAAGAGCGGTCCTCTGTTAAACTGAGGTATTGCTGGTGAGGATGTGCCAACCCTGGTATGTTGGACGTGTTAACTCTTCTGAGCAGCAGCTCTTACTGGGATAAATCAGTAGAGTTGTAGAACACTGTTTCAGTTGCCCAACTACTTTCATTGTGCCAAATGTTTCTACTCTCTAACCCTGTGCTCTGATTTGAAGCATGGCTGGAACTAGGTGATCCTAGGTTCTTTCCAACCCTAACTGTTCTATGTTGCTATGATTTCATGGTTATTTGAAGACAAGAGTTCTCATTTTTCTGAGTCCTTAGTGCTCCTCTTCCCAAACTATTTTTTTCTCAATTTTATTTTTGCTTTTGAAGATGTTGTGATATATTTTCTATTTACCATGTCCTGAGCAAGGGTGAAATGAACATTTGTTCTCTCCCTTCCCATTTTTCCCCTTCTTATTTTTTGCATTATTTTAGGGCAGGATGTGTTACTTTGGATATATTTAAACTAAACTTTTTTTTTTTTTTTTTTTTTTTTTTAAGGTAATAAGGGTATTTAATAGCTCAAGGATCTAAAAACTGAAGAAAAACCCCTGATGTTAAATTCATGATATAGCTTATATCTCAGAAGCACTGACATTAGGAAAGCTGTCTGTGGTCTCTATGAAAGATTCTGAGAAGCAGCTGACAGTTATCTTGCCAATCTGTTGCATTTCCCTACCATAGATGTTAAGTATAAGAGAGTGGAGTAACGGGGTTTATAGATATAGAAGGCTTAAAACTATGTTTAGCAAAACATTAGGAAAAAATAAGACCTTTTCCTTAGATCATATGTAAGTATCTTCTCAGGATGTCTAAATTTTTTGTGTGGTGAACAAGATGTTCATGGTAAGAGCCATATGCCTCCATCAACTCGTTTCTCCAGTTTAGTGGTAGAATACGGATATAGGATTGAGGGAGGTAGAAAGAGGTTGTTCCACTTAGGTTTTTCCTTTCCTGAAAGTCTTGCTCACAATGAAAAGCTTTTAGAAGACCAACAATCCATCAGAAGTTCCCTTCACTTCAGCAGGTCCGAGGGGACAAAGTGCTTTCCACAAACCACAAAACAACTCCTGATAAAGGGTGGCCTTTTCACACGACTGAAACAGGTCTGATGAAAGCTTGACAGCCAGGAGTAAATCAGATTCGAGCAAAGCAATGGTGTGCCTTGCAAAATGAATAGCACCGAATGCTATATATTTGTACACACGCTTGCCAAGGAAAAATTGCCACTTATTTTCGGCTTAAGGCCTGTATTTCCTTGGCAATAATGAACATCCTTCTCCCAAGCCATATCCTGTCAAGCATCTAGAGCCATGTTTCGGCACACTGCAAAGACTCAGTGTCTATTGATGAATAGCCAGTGATCGTTCAGTCCTTTCAGCAAAACTTTGGAAAACATGAAAATCCCATGGAGTTGAGATGAAACAGAGGACAAAATTGATAAAGCCACGATACAGAACTGCTGGAGTTGTGATTGCTTCAGCATCCTTCACTTGCACTTAGTTCTCAGCAAACTTTATTTGGACATACCCGATTAATACATACATGTTTGAAGCTCCCCTAGAGACAAATCTCTGTCACAGGATCAGCAGCTCAGTAAACCTGTGGCTCTTCTAATCCTTTCATTAGAAAGAACCTTATTTCTAGCTGTCACGAAGTCAAGATCAATGAACCAATGTTTGCCAATAAGATTGCTTCATTTTGTTTGAATTGTCTTGTGATGGACAAAGAGAAAATACTTTCTGGAAGAGTTATTCTCTTTTCTTCTTTCACTGTCATGTCTTTTGGTCCTATGTTGTTCCCTGCAGAGCCAGTGAAGGATTGCACTACAAACATCAGTCCTTTAATGCTCAGAAGACACTGGGGAGGTCAACTTCTCTTTCTTTTCTCTAACACCTGCTAACTGACTTGTCATATGTCCTGATGAGACTCATATGATGCATCAGCTCTTGGGCTTTTCAGTTGTGTACCTTATCTGCAGAACTTTCAGACACATGTACAAACGTTTCTAGACTGTGTCTGTGATGTTGCCACTCTGGCAATGCTTTCCTGCAGTGTTCTCTGAAAAAAGCCCATCAAAAAACCATCAGTGCACCTCCAGGTGTGTTTTGCAATTGTGGCTAATTAAAATGTCATCACTTAGGGCATGGATGAAGTAATTCTAATCCTCAGGAAGCAGAAACCTTGACTGTGCCAGGATAAGTCAGGCAGCAGCAAACCCAACTTGTTTGATTTATTCAAGGTAAATCACATTAGGTTCTCACAAAGATGGTAGTTCGTGCACAGAGTCTTGCTTTAGTCTCAAAGCAGAGATCAGCACAATAAATGCCACATAAATATAAATCAACAATCCTCTCCAAACCTGAAAAGAGCAACATTTTAGATCTTTGACCTCAGATTGTGCTTTGCTGTGGGAAAAGACTGAAAACTGTGGCACAGTTTTTGAGGTTTGGGGAGAAAGCTCTTTTAAACATTATGTAGACAAATTTCTCAGTGTCCAGATACTACTGAGTGCTCTAGATATTATCAGTATATAGTTTCCTTTACATCTGGGGACTAAATATCCCTTTATTCATAATGGATAAATGGTGTAGGTATTTTGGCATTCTCTATCTCTGCAGTGGGAAATGCTAATACTCTTTCAGATTTCTGTGCATATAGTAGGAGTCTTAAGGTTCAGCTTTATCGATGTGTTTTTTCCTGTATGTTTTCTGTTAGAACTTCTTTTTTACTGACTTCTAATGCTTGCAACCCCTTAGAAGGGAGGTGACTGGTGAAATTGAAGTAGGTCAGTCCAGAATTTAGTCTATGCCAAGGTCCTGAGCTTTCTTTTCCCTTTAGAAATAACCCTATGGAGTGACTAAAAATGGTGTTAGACCTTCCAAGAGTCCTTCTCTCCACCTGCACACTGTTACTCACAGTGCAGGGATTTGAAATATTTACCCATCCTTGTCACTGGAAAACCCATTCACCCATGACACGACAATCTGAAGAGTTATGTAAGAGAATTATTCATAGTAAAATTTGAAGGATAACCTTTATCTGAACATGACTTATATTTCAGGATGCACTGAATGGCTTGGGGGATTTAGACAATACACGTGTATTGAATGAGTAGAATCTCTGTACTTTTAACTTGCAACTTTCTTGGAGTCTGGAGGATTTAAATAATAGCCAAATGCTAGCAGAAAGAAAGTTGCAGTTTATTTGGTTGTATTTTTAAGCCCACTAAGTGTTACTTGCTACACGACAAGTCCTGAGAAAAATGCATTTATAAGAACTCCATAGATAAACTTCTTTAAGTGTATTTGAGCATTGAACATCAGGTTTGAGGGGACAGAAAGTGTTCTTCTAAAGGACTGTTGACAAATATGCAAACTTACAATAGTATTAAGACATAAATTTCAAATAATCATAAAAATACATTACCACTTACCACTGTGCAACATCACTGACATAGACACCAGCAGAACTGCAATCATTTTAATTCAAAGGCAAGAAACAGTCACACAGCAGACCGGTGTGCCTGGGGAGTTAAGTAAAATATTAGGCAGAATGTTATCTCTTGAAACTGGCAGTGAGAAGACATCAGCTTAGAAAATCATTGTTTTATAGCCTGGCTGTGTTTCTGCTTGATACAATTTAGGTTTTACCCTTATAGTAAATGCACATATTACGACAATGGTAAGCCTTATGTACCCTTCAGATTTTACCAGTGTCCTCCATAAACAATATTTATTTCAGTATTGCTTTAGGTGAGTCAACAGGCTCAGCCAAAGCAGCACGGACAGGGAGAGTTCATTTAGCAACAGAATGGTGTACTTGAAGTTTCTTTTATTTTACAAACAGTTTTTACATCTTATTTGATCTAACAGGATGTTTAAACAATTCTCCACATTACGTTTAAATGCAGATATTGTGAAACACTGTGTAAATCAAGAGACATTCTGGGATTACTACTATGGAACCCAGCTAATCTGCAATCCATAATACTAGTTTTCTCCACATCACAAAAATCTCTCCCACTCTGTAGTCAAACATTCAATCTGCATTGAGACTGATCTAATGTATCCTGTCTTTTCCTAATGATAAACACATTATTAAGAGCTGTAAGTTCCGGGTGTGCTTGTCCTTACATAAATGTATGTAAAGAATTCTTCTGAAGCCATGCACTAGTATTTATTAAATGACAGATAATGGGTTGGTTTTGATTTATACACCCAGGTTTATAATGATTTTCTGAGTAAGTCAGGCATGGAATTTTTTACAGCCAAATAAATTAATATTTATTTATCAGTTTTCAAATATTTATCTGCTGTTGATTATCTGCTCTCCTGTTGTCAAATATCGCATTCATTCCTATTAAAAAATTGTATTATTTCATCAGGAAGTGAGATTGTAAATCTAGCAAACAGCTCTGAATATTTGTGTAGTCTATCCCAAATCTCTTACCTATACTTCAGTTTACACCTCCACAGTCCCAAATAGCTTATTCTGCATTGTTTCCTTCCTGAGTCCTGTGATATAGAGTGCATCTAGAAAGGCTTACCTTGAGGGATATTATTCGAAAGCAGTTGGATGGAAGACAAATGGATTTCAGCATGGTCAGAACTAAGTTATTTATACCCACTTGGATATATACCTCACCCATGTGATCACTTCCTTTATCAAACCCACTTCAACATTTATTAATTAATTCTTCCATAAGATTCTTTAGAGTCATTATGCTCACAGTGTATTTTAGTAATGTTGCTCCAGCCATGTAAAGGATCTATACTGAGAAGTCTGTTCTGCAGGTGCATTCACCGTATAATAACCTTGCCTAATACTCTTGGCTGTAATTAAGTAACAATCATCTCATTGTTATTAATCACACACAAAACCTCTGGGGCATGTGAATATGGCTTTAATAGCTTAGCAAGAGGTAGTGTTCAGTGATGAAAGATGAGTGAAAATTTACACAGCTTTAAACACGGGCATTCCTCAGGGTTGAGAAGTCTTCTCTCATCTATCCACAGTGGCTCTGATCCAAAGGTGAGTGAAATCCAGGGGAAAGTTGAGTCAATGAGCTTTGGGAAGGCTTTCCCCTCATCAGGAAGATGTGCTTTCTGCCAGGGTCAGACACCATAACCCTTCACAGATGCTATTAACAAAGGCAAACTGCCCACTGAGTTTTAGTATGGAAAAGTGAGAAGTCCAACAAACTGGAAATTGTAGAAATGCAGACATAGGCAGGAGGCTTGAGTCCTCCAAGACCTTCAGAAAGCCTTTTGACACTGTCTCCCCTAAGATACTCCTAGGGAAGCTGTTGATATATGGCTGAATGAGCCCCATAATGTGTGTTGAAAACTGGCTGAATAGAGGGGACCAGAGGGTGGTGATCAGCAGCACAAAATCTGGTGACTGTCCATATAGGTGTCCAGTTCTGGGCCCCTCAGTATGAGGCAGACATGGGCAAACTTGAGATAATCCAGAGAAGGGCCACAAAGATGATTAATTGGCTAATTTCTGTGCTAAAAGAGCACTTGTTGTCTCCCATACAAGGAGGGGCTGAAAGCTGAGACTCTTCAACCTAGAGAAGGCTCAGGGGGATCTTATCAACGTATATAAATACTTGAAGAAAGGATGCTCAGTGACATGACAAGAGGTTCCCTCTGAACATAAGGAAACACCTTTTTACTGTGAGGGTGACCAGCCACCGACACAGGATGCCCAGAGAGCTTGTGGAGCCTCCTTCTCACTCTCCTCCTTTGGAGATATTCCAAAGCCATGCAGACATGGAAGCTCTATTGATTCAGTACTGACATGTTGCCAAGCAATGACAGGGTCCAGTCACAGCATTTCTGTGACCTGACATACCAAGGAACTTTACAGGAGAGTGAAAAATGGCAGAAATTATGTGTTAATGATATAAAAACTCATTTTCATGTGGGTTTTGGTGTCTCCATTTGCAGTATCCAGGGATTGCCCAAAGAGCACTTTTACTGCTTTGAAGAACATTTTCAGCTTGCCAAGTCATAGGGGGCTTGACTGAGCATAATAATACACATGAGTCCACTGACATACAGATTTGTCCATATGCCACCATCATTTCTGTACTTCTGCCAAACACGTGCAGAGGTTTTTCAGGACTGAAACCCCTGGAATATAGGAAACAAATGTTTTCTGAGTGTAGCCAATGTGTCCACTTTTTTCATGGGGCTTTTTCATTCCTTCCCTTCTTTTTAAGGTTTTCACGTTAATTTTCATTAGTCCCCTGGGAAAGCCAAACCTAAGTCTGACACAACTGTGACAAGAAGGTTGTCATTCAGGACAAGTACCATTAGTCCTTTCTCAACTCCTTTCACAAGATACCCATTACCATGTGATACTTTCTAATTCTGTCCCCATGACCACGCTTGGGCAGTAGATCTCAGGCCTTTCCAGGACGTTAGAGTGGAGATGGTTGTGACCTACCCCCAATGCCAGATATGGCTCAGTGTCCTGGGTTCAGCAGTAGCAGTCATTTTTCCCCTTCTTGGTAGTTGGTGCAGCACTGTGTTTTTCACTTGTGGC
>JANRGW010028683.1:0-43059 GCA_024733675.1 Psilopsiagon aymara
AGGATCACCTCCTTTGACCTGCTGGTCACGCTCCTCTTGATGCAGCCCAGGATACGTTTGGCTTTCTGGGATGCAAGAGCACACTGCTGGCTCATGTACATTATCCTTAACATCCCTAGCCAAATTTCATTCTAAATGGGCCTTAGCTTTCCTAACCTGGTCCCTAGCTTCCTGGACAGCATCCCTGTATTCTTCTCAGGTCGCCTGTCCTTGCTTCCACTTTTTTAGAAGCCTCTTTTTTCCTTCAAATTTTCCTCAGCAGCTCCTTATCCATCCAAGGAGGTCTCCTGACCCTTCTGCAGCACTTCCTTCTAGTAGGGATGTGTCACTCCTGAGCTTGCAGCAGGTGATCCTTGAATATCAACCAACAGTCTTGGGCTCCCCTGTCCTCTAGGGCTATATCCCATGGAACCTTACTGAGAAAGTTCCTGAAGGGGCCAAAGTCTGCTCTCTTGAAGTCCAGGGCAGTGAGCTTGCTGCATGCTCTTCTCACTGTCCTGAAGATCTCAAGTGTGATCATCTCATGATCACTGCAATCAAGGCTGCCCTGGAGAGTCACATTTCCAACCAGCCTTTCCCCATTGGTGAGGACGAGGTCATCATATAGGTGTAAATCTTTCCTTAGAAATGCACAGTTGTTTAATTATTAAATTGGACAAAATGCATGATTTTTGCAATGTGTAATATTATGTAAAAATAAGCTTAAAATTGAATATTTAGATCTAAGATTTAAGGTTTCAATTTTTTAATAAAATTTAAAAATTCATTCAATGATAATGAAAAAAAAAAAAAATATTCCATCCTAAGTAGTATTTACTCATTTGAAGTGTCTTTCCTAGACTATAAAAAAAATAATTAAAGTATAAAACCAAACTGGTAAATATTTGCCAAGCTCTCACACAACCTGACAGATTGATTTTGTGCATTATATTGTGACTGGATCAATTAGCACAAAATAAACAATGAAACAGTTTATTAATGGCTCTTGAAAGATTCTCTGGTTTCTGTTTTATTTTAGTTTTGGTTTTTTGAGCCTGTTCCCAATCCTCAAGGAGTTTGAACATCAACTTCAGTAGACAGATGATATCTTTAGCGCTTTGAAAATGGGTCTTGAAAAACATTTCAAAGTTGATCTTGCTTGTAAAACACTAATGTGGAATAGATGTGACTAAACAAGCAAGAAAACCTCTTCAGAGTTTAAATCACCTACACCCTTTTGTTTCAAGTGACAAGGCCTATCATTAAGCAGAAAAATTTTGCTTCTTCAGCATAACAGGCACACTAGCAAGGTGTTCTCCCATTTTCATACTGTTATTACCTTTTAATATATAATTGGTTTCATACATTTTTAGTAGCCTAAACTGAAAGCCATTTGTTTTCTCTGTAACAAAACCTCTCAAAACATGAATTCCCAAGCTTCAGTGTTCATCTTATGAATATATTCCATATCTTCAACTACTGCCATGCTGTTTTACCTCTGCAGCAAGCTTTTCCTTCAATATCCTGCTTCCTAATATAAACCTTCCTTTATACTATCTCAGGCTACAGGACTGGCTTCCAGCATTGTCATATATTCTCTCCTTTGACTTAATCACCATTTCTTGAGCTTTTTGAAAGAAACAAAAAGGAAAAAAGCTTTTAAGTGCTGGAAGAAAAGGTAATTTGCAATATGCACACTTAAATTACACAGAGTACATGTTAGTCGCTGTCCTAATTCCTTTCAGAAAACCAGAGACTTCATGGTGATGGTAAAGAGAAAGAAGGGCTAAGAGGAAAAGCAGAAGAGGAATCAAGAGAAAAACAGTATTTTTTTATTTCTAATAATCCATAAAGAGTAGTATAAGAATTCAGTTAAAAAGCGGGAGGCGGAGGAATTAGAAAGCAATTTTAGAAATTAGATGCAAATTGGAAGAAAACATAGGAGACTGAAAATCCTCCAAACAGAACAAATATAGCTGGGAGAGACACTGAGCAGGCAAGCAAGTCTGGGACAAATGAGGACAGCTTTGTTCCTTCAATTTGTCATCCCCTGCAATCAATATGAACCTCCTCCACTCAAAATACAATAGCCAAATTAATTTTGGTATTCCCTAAAAACATAAATTTATGTCTTGACAGGCATATAGAAACTCACTATTCTGGGATGCAGGAACAGGACCATGCTGTTGCACTCTGAATCTCAGACTAAGATAGCCAGATAGCTGCCAGCTACAAAATAAGTAAGAAAAGGGGACTCTGACATAAAGAATGCAGGTCCCATACTCATTCCCACTCCCTATTGATAGAAACAAGAGTGAGGCAGCTGGACAGCCCCTAAGGGAACAGAAAGAAGCAAAAAGTGTGACAAAACCCACAAAACACAAGAAGGAAAACCCAAGGCTGTCAAGGATGAGAGAGCTTGCAATCTGAGAGCAGAAGCTCCACAGCAATTACAAGCCTAAAAAAACCCTGGATGTTAGCAGTGGGAGAGCATAGAAACAAACAGAGGGAAGGTCCTGGCTAAAGAACATCAACAGAAAACACAAGGATCCATACCCCACTGCAAAAAATGCACATTAGTCAATCTTACTTAACTATATTTTGTTTCATAACTACCTTATTTGGTAAGTTATCTGTCAATGTTGAAGAAGCATTTGGAGAATGCCCTTAACAATATGCTTTAACATTTGGTCAGCTCTGAAGTGGTCAAGCTCTTGAACTAAATGATCATTGCATGTCCTTTCCAACAGAAATATTCCATTCAAACTTAAAATCTCAGACTTTGATAACAAAGTCATAGTACAGGTTACTAATTACACTGTGCATCACTCCATTCCCATTTTAGTATCTGATAAGACAAAAATAGCTTTTTTAACCTTGTGAAAACGATTTCCTTGACATCCTCCTTTTAAGAAAAGGGTAAAAGAATCTGAGGTCAGCTGGAGTTGGGGGGAAACAGTGGTGCTGCTCCCTTGGTGTACACGTCCCCAGGCCACTGCCTTTATGCATGGTTGATTAGAAAATTCTGCAGCAGCAAGTCATGTCCCCTAGCTGTCATATGACACACCAGAGGAAAGATGTAGGACTGAATTTCCTGCCTGCAAAATGTATAAATCTCAAGATTTTCATTTGCAGTTGGATATCCCAACATAAACAAATGCTTAGTGAATAATTAAACCCAGAAGTCCAAATTCATTGCAGGGGTTATTACCTCAGCAACACCACCATGTTGATCTGGTACATGGTTTCTGAGAACCTCAAAGAAATCTTTTGTTTTCTGAGAACACTCATTCATATAGAGATACTCTAAAATTGCATGGCAAACAGGAGGAGTTGTCAAATGCTTCCAAAATGCAGATGAGACCAAAAAATCCTCAAGCAACAACAGGGGCTTTTACATATCAGCATTAAAAAAAAAAGAACAACAACCCAACAATTTTTTCTGAATGCATACCATTGGTATAGCTGATGAGAGAAAAATCTACCACTGATATGAACCATCATGACTTCAAGTTTGTGAAACTAGCAAAACTAGCACTCCGTCCCCACCCACACATCATAAAAATATTCTCTAAATTTTATACTAATGACAGTGGGAACTAAAGGCACCTAATCATCCTTAGGTTTCCCTGTCATGAGATGAGAGGGTTCCTATATAGCATATACAGCCATACATTCAAGATATCTGTCAAGAACTTTAATAAAGTAGAAAATTAAAAATAAATTGAATTCCATTTTGTAATCAAGAAATTAGGGTTTCTGCTGTTCCACCCATTTCTCAATCTGCAGTTTCATTTACTCTCTTTTCCTCACTAGCATGTGTTTTGTTTCATTCCTTTTGCTAGGTGTTTAATTTCACTGAAAATAAGGATTTTTCCCTTAAAACAAACTAACAAAGGCAAGCTACCGTTTACCATTCATTACGTTTCTTGAACATTATAATTTTTTTCCTTGTGTCAACTGTTTTGTCACCAAAATTACTCCTCTTATACTCTCCCTTTACAAGTAATAGCCCAAATCTGATGATCTTTTGGAAAACATTACCTCTCACAATGGCACATACAAGTTCATTACTTTATTTCTCTCAGTTATATTACCCGATCACAAGAAACAAAGTGACTCTTGGACTTCAAAACTTTTCTACCCCTACTGGAGCTGAAGGGCAGAGGATTTTTGCTTCGTCTTTCTTTGCACTGAGTCAGAATAGATTTAGCATCAGCTTGACCTGGAGATTGAATTAAATCATTAGGTAAAATTGAATGCTTTTAGAAAATATGTAAAATAGAATAGCCATATATAATGCAGTGGTCTCCTTCAAAAGGTCTTCTGTACAACTCTGCAGATGATAAGGAGGTTATTTATTTTGCCTCAGACTTGCATTCTGTTTGTTCTTTATGAAAGCTTCCAGATATATTCATATGAATTCGAGGGAAACATTTTTTTTTAAACAAAATTCTTTGTAACATTGCCAATGATGGTTCAGCATACTTAAGGAAAAAATAAAGGCTCATCTTCTTTCTTCCTGAAGTCCAGTGATTCCTAAGAATTACTCTTTAAATAAAGTAATATCTATAAAAGTATACTTTTACCATTTCATAAATTCTGAAATAGAGCTTTAAAATATTCCTAAGAAAAAGCAAAAAGTATGTTGCATTCTGTATAAGATACCAATTTCCCTCTCTGACCTTTGATTATTTCATTAGTCACTCACTCCTAGCAGAAAGCATTCTTTGGATACAGCATGTATAATTTATTTTAGGGCAAGAAATCCAAGTTAAAACAATTTTACACCTCATATTGAGTTGGCAGAGTGGAGAATCTTCCACATATCAACTGATGGTGGACATCTTCTCTGATCATTCAGTGGTGGGATTTTAGTTGTTATTCATTGAAGATTTTTTTTTTTATTGATGTATTTATTTTTGTGCTGGCAGTTGGGCTAGGGTGATGTACTTTTTCTACAACTCTATAATCAATGAGTTGTGGAGAAGGTGGGGAGGAGGTGCCTTATGCGATTTCTTTTTTCACCTGAATCACTAACTCCAATTTGGGTGTTTTCAGCAACTTCTTGGAGTTGAGTCAGAGGCAGCCACAACACCTTTGCTGCTGTGATCAATCCTTACTCAGCTTTGTTTTCAGGGAACATTTGTGGCTCTTGAAGCATCGTTTCTTCTGTCTATACTCAGAACAGCAACTACATGATGCATCTCTGAATAGTTTAGAATTAGCGTAAGACTGCATTAAATCATGAAAGACAATTGTCACAGTTCTGGGTCTAATTTTCAAGAGTTTCCTTTACACACAGGTTTTACTTTCAATCTTATTACTTTATTACACTTTATTACAACACCTTATGTCTTCTTCACATTGGTTTCTGATGCTTTCTTCATAAGATCTTTATAGTACCTTCTTCAATACAAGATTTTTGAAAGCTTTCCTATCTAAGAAATTCCTTTTACTTTCCCAGATTTCATTTCTGGGTGCTGTTTTTATGAACAGTCAGTCTAACTCCAGCAAATGAGTTGCATTTAGGTTCTTCCAAGCAAGTACTGTCTTATCTAAGACAAAGAAGATAGTTTACTTAGCTATTACATTAGTTGTGAAAGTTATTAATCCTTCCTAAAAGAAGGGCTTTTGTCGGGCTTTCTGCTCCTTAGTAATAATTCATAGAGTCTTCTCAAACAAGAAGGGCTAGAAAACGCTTCTTGTCTGAATCACAAACATCATCAACCCTAACTGCCAGTTCTTGGGAAAGCATATATAAAGCTGGTTTGTATTAAAATTGTACTGACAAAATTGAAACATAAAGGATTAGACTACTCGTTCCTGATTACGAGAACACATCATTTTAACTAAAGTCTCTTGCTTTTAGTTACGTTATTCCCACCTGTGATTGCCTTCACTTCTTCAAAGTCAGTTGGGTTTTCTAGGAGGCATAAAGAGTATTTTCCCCCCTCTGAAGTGGCTTATAGTCAACTAAAATAAGGGACAGTTCCTTTGGCTTGAAGAAGAGACAATTATCTCTCCATATTCAGATATGAGTAAGAATAAACTATGAGTGGCTATAAATGTCTCCTGATGTGAAAAATTTTGCAAATGCACCAAAACAAGCAAAAAACATTTGTTACAAAGACAAAGAAATTTGGTATAACAAAGCAAGCCTATTGTACTTACTAGAAGCAAAATACATACAAAATAGCTACCTTCCAAGTTATGTTTTCCTGTGTCCAGTGGGAAATTGCTTAACTGAGACTAGTATTTTTACAAAAATTTCTGCCATTTTTAATGGCAGCCGCTTTTTCACGTCTATTTGCATGCTGTTTAAACCACGACACACATCCTAAATCAAACCAAGAGCTGAAGGTGTATTTGAGAAATCTTTTTGCAGCTGTTTGAATTTATTACTCTGAGCGAAAACCTATGTTCTATCAACAATCTGCTTTTTAAAAGTAATTCTAATAAATAATTTCAGCTGTTAACTTCAGGCTGCCCTTATATACTCTGTGCCCTCTTTTTTCCTTAAATTTCTACCCATTTTATCTCAAAACCTGAAAATTAACTGAGACATTATTGCTTAAATACATTGATAATTATATTGTTTAGATTTAGCTGTGACTATTTCTCACTTTCTCACAGTCAAATAGGACTGGAGTTTGTTTCTTGTCAATGCTTGCTGTCTCTCTGAAAACCTTTATTTCCATCTGTGAAATAACAAATAAACAATCTTCACCCCTTGTCTACTTCCTGAATTTCCCAGAACTTTCAGATGTGAAAATTAAATAACTTAAAGAGTGTCTGCAGGCTTTCATCTCATTAAGACTTTTTATTTTTGTAAATAATTGTGGAAAGCTGTAATATCAAATGTAAGTGTGGAGGGGAGAGTGAGCTGATAAAATGTGGAAAGAGCTAAGAAGGACTAATAATAATCTTCTGTCTTTGCAGGTAAAATTCAAATCTTCAGTACTTATGTAACACAAAACACCTTCACCTAGCTTGAAAAATATATTGATCTCATCTTTCCCACACCCTTATCCTTTTTCTCGTATTGCTTCAGAGTTGGTGGTAAAGTAAGTCTGCTGTGATCGTTGGAAGAATTTCACTGCATCACCTCTAAGGACTCCAGCTACTCCACATTCTTCAATGTATTATTATCCTCATACTCCTTTCTCCCAACAGAGGTTCTCCTATGCCCTTGGTGAAAAAAAATCAACTGTCTTTTCTATATGTCCTGCATAAGCAGATCTCCATTAAGCTGAAGAAGTTGTGTATGTGCTGTCTATACTTATGGAGCTAGATGCACATCTGAAATGCGTATCAGTTGAGCATAAAGATGTTAAGTTGCTTTCATCCCCTTTAAGACTGCAGTTTCTCAATACAGATTTTAAAAATGTCTATGTGAGAGTATTTAGCTGTGAAAGCTGCTTCAGTTTAACTTGTGAAAATCAGAGGTACTGTATCTAAAGCCAATGATGCATCTATACCTATCTCTATAAAAAGAAGTCTTTTAGTACCCAGTTTGGAAATGTAACAAGATTTGTCATACTTCAGTTTTAAAATTGCACAATGATTTGGCTTTTTTCTTGTATTTCCTAAGTGTACAACAGCTAACTGTCAAACTGACTTTGACTGTGGAGAGCACTTTGGCAATATGATCATCAAATTATTAAAATCCTTAGCTAAGGTCCTTGTCCTGTCCCTGCATTTATAAAAGAAAGATGCCCACATATTTTTTAGCTGCACTTTAGGTATTTTTTTTTTAGCAAGTAAAACTGCCTACAAAGTAAGCAAGCTCCCCTGTAAATTTTTGTCATCCTTCAGTTTAGCTGCTGCTTAAAGTGTCATTGAAGAATTAACAGAAACTGCTGCCAATGACAGAATCCAGTGGATTGCATAAATAAACGTCAATTTTCCTTCCAGGGTTTGAAAATTAAAATCAAACCCATTTCTTTCTTTCAAATAAATGATTTTTCACTCTGCTAAGACTTGACCTCTGCCTGATTCACCACTGGGATATCCAAAAAGGAGTTAAGCAGCTTTCATCAGGGCTAAAAACATCATGTTGCAGCCCTGACACTATCAGCAAGTACATTTTGATGATGTAATTCTTTTAACTCTGTTTTACAATGTTACATCAGAGCACCCTGCCTACACAGGTACAGGGTAGACCAACAGCATTCCCAACTCTGTCAATCAGTTGTCAGTACGCAGACATGCTCCAACCCCTGCAGCTCCAATGCAATATTAATTTTGAAACATTAATTACATCTGATAAATACACTGGGAGAAAAATATTTGAATGCAATAGTTATTAGCACACGATATCTTTTACCTAAAGTCAGTACATATTTTCATATTTATAAAGATAAAGATACAATATTCGATCATATTTTTAATGGTGTTTTGGGGAAAAATGTGTCATTTCTCTTTACCCATTCTACTTATTATTTTGCATCTTATTTCACACATAAAATTAAATTTAAAATCAAATCTCAAGAAACACTGACTTAAAAATACCAAGCATGCAAAAAATTCTCTTAAGGAGAAGAAGAAATTCGGAATTCTGTCTTGAGCAGTACATGATGGGAAGGGGTTATTACCTTGTTAGCTACAGAACATTCATAAGGCTTTAAAGAGGATAATAAGGATTACAACAATTCTTACTTTTTCTTCACACCACTTCAAAAATTTGCAAATAAAGATGAAGATAAGATATTTGCAGTTAGAAAGCTGGAATTCAAATAGACCAGAAGAGGCACCAGGACTGTCATTTACCTTGTTGCTTGTACAGAAGGTACAATCTTATTTTTTAAATGGGAGAAGCCTCCAGGCAGATATCACAAAGAATTCTGAAACCAAAAGTACAATTAGGCCCAGGGCCAACAGCCTGAAGCATGACTCAGTCAAGGGACATCAGATCATTGATCAGTATCTCTGATATAAAGAACAAAAGCAGAATTAAGCAGGTTGCAAACAGAAAAGGTAGTAATGAATAGCAATATTTTCCTAGCTTGAGTTTGAAGAAGAAAATAAATTGAGAAGTATGATACAACAGTTATATGTTGATTTTATTGCTATATTCTTCTGGGAAAAAAAAAAAAAAAAACCCTTTAAAAATCAAGCTATGACTGTGTTGTTTAATCCCTCTCTATTAATCATGAACCTCAGTGATTTAATGTCATCTTCAAACCCTGTAACTACAGGTCCGTATACATAATTTTACCCACAGGAATAGTCTCAAAGTCTTAAACAGGATAATACATATACCAAATGCACAGCCAATATTTATCCAAAACGAATAAGTATACTGTAACATGAACAAATAATGCTTAATGAAAGGTTCTGAGGCAACCTTATTAAAAAAAAAAAAAAAAAAAAAACAAAAATATATAAAAACAGGGTTATCAGGTCACCTGCAAGACAAGTGTGTTTAAATGTGAATTGACGTGATCAGCTGGGGTCATTCTTTTTTGCCTCCATCGTCTCAGCCACCACCTCTGAGGGAATGCAAGCTGCTGAACCTCCCCCTCCCCAGGACACAGCTACTGAGTATAAAGGATTATCTGCCATACAGACAGCATGCTTCACCTAGTGCAAATCCTCTCCTAGGCTCAGAGACTGCAGCAGCGGTAGGCATTTTGAAGCCTTGAGAATTTTTGACGAGCCAGGTTTCTTTTTTACTCTATAAATGACAGTATTCCACATTAAATAAGTGTTGTGGTTACAAGCCTCCTTTGTTTTTGGACTTGCCTTAAGCTGCTATTAGAATATTATTTCCTTTTTTGACCATTTGCTGGCGTCCTGCTAGCATGAGCTAAATCATAACTAAATTCCCTTCTCAGGACTTACTCTAAACCCTATGGGAAAGTAAACACCTTTGCACAATGTTTTGGGGTTTTTCTGCTTGTGTGTTCCTCTAGTTGCTTTTGCAACACAAGCAGATTTACTCAGCAGCAAATCCTATTCAAGCAGTTATTGTGATTGCCTGCACTAACATGAGACACACATTTAAGAAGATTACAAAATAATGATGAAATTGCAGCATTACAACATTGTAAATCTCATCAGTGAGTACAGAGAAGAGTGTTCAGAAAGTAATACATTGCTATTTTGAGCTTCTCCATTTCCACTATCTGACTCCTCTGAACGTAAGGAAACTAAAAAATTTGTTATTTAAAATTAAAATACCAAAAATATCTCTTACTTCAGAGGTAGCTGTTTATAAAACCTATATTGTAGTTTAGAAGTTCAGTTTCACTCCAGAGTTAACAAATGAGTACCAGGTGATTTAAGTGTTACAGATCATACCAGTTACTTATTTCATAAGCATGTATGTTGGCACTTTAAACTACCTTGCACAAGCTAGGCCGCATCAGCTTGGTCAATAGGCATTTTTGCACTGTATCAAGTATTTGGATTGGAAGCGCTGGAAACTATGAAGGGTCAATCTGTTGAAAGACCCAGTAAGATAGCCACTATTTTAGAATTATATACTGTTAGCAAATATTCAGCAAAGTAAAGTAACGAACTAAGAATAATTACTATAACCAGACTGGGGAGTCACCAAAGAAATGGGATTTAAATGTTGGATTGCTTACAGCTCAGCTGAGCGGCTCAGGTTCAGACAAATCTCAAGGCTACTGAAGTGTTCTACAGCTTCAGCCCCATAATGAAAGAAAACCTGCTGACCTTGCTGCAGGACACCTCGATCCCTGCAGATGCTTTCAGCAAAGTATTTCCCTTTTCTTCCCCTAATTCCACACACTTGAGGAGTTTGTGCCTTTCTGTGCTGTACTGTGGTTGTGTGCTCTTCTATGAAAATGGGTGCACTGGTTTCCTGCAGTACAGTGTAATAAATGATTTTAAAATAAGAGTAGCTGTTCTCAGCCTGGATGTACTGCCATTATTATATTTCTAGCATCCTAACAGTGGCATAAGTAACTGAGAGTATTCAGTGCTCCCACTTGCCCCAGACACCTTTTCTGAAGCAGTTTATATAATCAGCTGGGCAATTTCTGCTCGTATTCACAAGTGGTTTATCTATCCAGACTCTCAAAGTATTATAAAACACATTAGCGTATGTATAAGGCTTTCCATACAGATGTTATATATACATTCATACATAGATATGTTTAAATCTAACATACTTACTGAAAAAGACAAATCTGAGCAAGTGAAATCCTTCTCTTACTGCAGATAATAGTAAATAACCTCAAAAATAAGCCAAGTAGGACATAATGAGAAAGATTTCTGGATATTTTCACAATTATACCTAGGTGAGAAGCTTTTTGGAGTGATATTTCTGATGCAGATAATGGAAATAAAATGGTAGTTGATAAGGGAATGCTATAATCCACCACCTTTTCTTCTGCATGGGCCCTCAGATCAAGGCAGGTACTCCAAGGCCAGGAGTCTGCTAGAAAAACAGCGTATCTTACATGCACTCAGGAAAAAACCCAAAATAATCTAATTATCCTTTCTCATTTATCAAGAATACTCTAACCATGAATAGAGCTCCATCTGAGTTATCTGTTTAGGTAAACTATCTTGAAGGGATTTTTATATTATACAATTAGCTGAGACCTGGGTTGCGTCCCCTGTGGGTAAGGCAGCCATCAGGAGCACATCATCTCTGCACTCCCAGCAGGATACAGGTCTCTGCTGCCCCAAGATCCTCTGCTCTGGGCCTGCAGAACATGCAAATATTATTTGCAAAACTACTGTCTCAATTTGTTAAACTTTTCAGGAAGGTGGTGGCAAAGTGTGAACTTCCATAGCCCTCACAGCAGCTCTCCTGGGCAGTGAGTGCCCACTTACAACTTTATCTTATTTCCATCCAGAAAGAAGAGACGGTTTTTTTGATGTAATGAGACTCTTGCAAGGACTCGCTGGTAAGGAAACCACCCTAATAACTTATTTTCCTTGTAAGGCAAAAGTATTTAACATTCTTGGTGTTCCTATTCTAGTCAGTTTAGTTTTCAATTTGAGAAAACACATCTTTATAGCTTAAAAACATGCCTTTAAAAATAGCCTTTATAGCCAAATTTTTAACCACCTGAACTTCTTTAGAAAAAAAAAAAGTAGTGATTTACAGTTACAGTGTTTTGTAATTAAAAGGAGCATTTCACCCTAAATGTAGACATTTTACATTTGAAAAAGAAAGTTAAGCAAAACATTACTCTGCTTTTAGAATCAAATGAGTTTTGACAGACAACATATGTTCCCCAAAAGCATACTTTGGGGACATGGGCTTTGACAGAAGGGAAACACTAAAAGTATGAGCAACCATGTGATATATTCCATCTCTGTTTTCACTAATGCTATCGTCTGTAGCATTTATAACCACAGAAAAAGAAGATTATTCACAAAGCAACAGCTGTCCTTCTCTTCAAAGTACTCTTACAACTCATCTCTGTCATGATGTTTACAAAAATTTGACAATGGTTAGGCAGATGATATTCTGCAATTGCCACATATTCCAAAGATGACAATCATTTCATCCCTAACTGGAGTTTCTTCTGTCTCCTTGAATTTGCCTTTGGAAAAGGGACTATAGTTTGCTGTATGTTCCAAACATGTAGGTAATAATGATAGAGACTCTAGATATTAGAAATATTAAAGAAACAATAAATAGAATAATGTTTACTTTATTCTATAATGTAAATTCTCTGTTACAGAGAACTGAGCAAATTACAGCAAATGGCTCCTGCATTTACAGTACGTAATAATTTACTCCAATAAATTATGAAATTACATTTAATTGTTTCACTTAGGCAACTATATCATATTAAATAATATGATGTATGAAATCTGAGTTAAATGCCAATTTGATAGAAATACACTGAAGAGGTCTCTCCAGGTACCATAGGAATGCTAACATTAAACTGCAGATAGGAACATAATTAAACAAAAAAGTGCATTTCCAGCAGAACCCTTACAATCCTTTCTGGGATACATCACAAGAGAATTTCAGACAAATAAAGAACTCTTTCGGTGTATTGCTGAGAATCAACAATATCAAAGCAGCTGGTTTTCATCAACTGCCTTAAAACCCCTTAGCTATTGATGTTATCACCACAAGTCATATAAAAACACACTTGATTTTTGACTAGTATGTTTACAGCTCCAGGGGTAGAGGTAGCAAGATTCATCTGTCACCTCATCTCCACCTAACACAGATCTATCCGACAGGTGTTCTCAAAATATCTTATTACGCTGGATTTCTTAACACACAAACCATGAGGAAATATGGAGGTGAAAAAAAGCTGTCCTAAAATGCCAGTGCTTCAAGAACTCTTTGAATACTGGGGAATCAACTTCAAAGTTTCTCTTAAATCTGAAATCTCTCTAGGACAGGGACTTACAACTCCCAAGAAAACAGCCCAATCCTTAGGCCATGGGCATGCTCTGACAGAACTGTATTTCTCTGATTCTGAATGTCTGGGCACAGGGAAGAAGGGAAGAGGAATGGAAAAGCATTCTCCATCCATCCAAAAGCAACCCATTGATCAGATTTTTTATTCGTATCAGTGAAGTGTTAGAGAACTATATGGAGTAATCTAAAGATAAAAATCTCCTCTCAATATATATGTAAAAGCTTGAATAATTTTTTTGAGTACTTCAACAACTTCAGTAGTAACCCATGAAGTGCTGGACTGAAATTGTTCAAATGGTAACTAATATTCAAATAACCCATCAAAATGTATTTGCAGCAGACTGGCATCATGAAAAGAATCTTGGATAAAGAGGAACAGATGAAGAGATACAGCAAAAAGAACTCTGAGGAGCTGTCAAAGTCCCCCAGGACAGTTTTAGACAGAATTAGGACACCATTTGCAGGAAAGTTGTTGTTATGGACACTGAAAGCTCAGCCCCAGCTCCACACAAATGAAGCAGTCGGAGAGGAACCAGGCTGTTCAGCTCTGATCAGAATTAAATTTACATTTAATTTCCCCATAACCTATTGATTCCAAGTTTTTAAGCAGATATTCAGCCTCAGACTGGACTTTAATCTCAGAGGCATGTCCAGGTGAAAGAGAAAAACTTTGGGGGGTCCTCTGCCTAGCAAATCTGAACAAAAGTGGGATATGGAGGCACACCAATGCACTTTTCAGACACACAAGAGTTAAAGAACAATGCTCTAAGTGAAATACTGGCAGAATAGTATTGGGTAGGTGCCAGCGCAGGTAGAAAGACACCATCTAGGAGGCATAAGTGATAATATGGCAAACCATTCCTTCTACAAAGAAACAATGGCACATGGCATGTTCACAGCCTTAACATGGTGTTTCAGGGCTTATCTCAGCATCCTGGTGCTGGATTCCAACTATAAATTGCAGCACTGACTCGTACCTGATTTCCCTGTGTCTTTGGCAAGTGCTGTGGGCACTTTCTCTTCCTTTTTCCTCCTCCAAAGTCTCAATTGCCCAAAGTCTGGCATAATTAATCTTTGACTGGAGATTAAAAATAGCTTTAGAGAAAGTAATCAAGGCAGATGGTTCCCAGAATACCACAGGCTGTGGTATTGGGATATTCTTAGTGAAAGCAAAAACTTTCAAATTCTACACAAGATAAGACTGAAATTTGCACAGATCCCAGTGGGACATTAGACCACAGATGCAGACGATTTTTTTGTGATGAAAAGGTGGATAATGTGCCATAAAGTCCAAGGGGCACTTCACAGTTAAGGAACCTCTGTCACAGCTGGACACAGTACACTAGGAATTTGGACCCTAACTTCTCACTCCAGTATTTCCTAATGGTTACCATCAGGCATTTTCCCAGACACCCTGCTATTGCTTCTCTCATACTCTTACACACCTTCCAACACAGTGTGAGGTTACCCAGCAACTTGGGCATTGAAGTCTCAATAGATGGTGGAACATCCAAGAGTTAGGGGACATGGCAACTTTTGTATCTTGAGCTCTTTGCCAGTATCCAGTCACCAGTTTATTCTGTAGTGATACAAGAAATATTTTGAACCATCTGAACAGTAGGTATTATTGGCTAAGCAGTCAATTTATCAAGTTATTGTATTTCCAGATTGGGGAGTCAATATACCCTGGATTTATGACAGTAGTGAGAGTCGGAGAGTAAATATTCCCCTTAGTAAGTACAAAGAAACTGAAGAGACATCATTATAAATTCACACAGAAATATAGAACACTAGAAACTAGCAACCAATTAAAGCCCTTACATCTCTCTGTTTCTTATCTCTATCTCAATTCTCATCTTATAAAAGCTTTGAATAAGAAAGGAAAGACTATTCTAAAGGCAGTAAGTGGAGTTCAAGGTAGATAAATTATTATAAAGTCTCCAAAGGCACCTAGGGGGCTCAGGAGTAAGGATATAATTTAGAAGTTGATAATCTACCTCTGAGTGCTTCAGCCACAAAACTCTCAACATTGCTCTAGGTGATCTAGAGATACTGGCAGCAAGACAGTCACTTCAGTTCAGACCTCCACAAAATTGCCTTCTTCCTTATGGAGAAGGGAGTCTTGCAACAGCAACATGCCACATGGTATGGAGCTGTATAAAAACAGTTGGCCTTCCAGGAGCAGCTAACACCTTAGACCAGTCAGCCTGGAGTACTCAAATGAATGTGATAAAATAAAGTGATGGTGTAAATCCTATTTTCACCAAAAAAAGCTTCAGTAATTTAGGCACTGCATACTACATTAATTTTTAAACAGAGGCCTGCTGGCTAAAGGCCAAGTAGATACCTACAACAACCACAGGCACTAAACTTATTTGTACCAAAATGCTTCATTTTTCTAAATCTGGCTCTAAAATTTACAGTATAAATAAACAAGGCACAGTGACATGTCAAACTGCAACAACAATTTCCATAAAAACAGAGCTGGCAACACACCCTGCATTACCGGCTTGCACAAACACAGCTTCTTCAGATGATTTAATGCACCATTCAACAAGTTATTGCAGGCCACCATGAATCTGCATGTATTTCAGGCAGTGGCTCTTAGGAAGCCACATGGATCTATGTGTAAATCACACAGCTGCAGACATTCTGGGAGAAATTAACATAGGTCAGACCAAAATACTCCTCATATTAAAGGAAGGAAAGAAAATGTAAAGCTAAGAACTACACTTTGTTAAAGTAATGCTGTAGACTTACTTAGCACATTTTCTTTAACTGAGTAGTTAAAATTCACAGATCAGCTTCAGTTAAAGTAACTCACTGGAAATAGTGGTGCCTCAGTTTGTGTATTTTACTTTTTCAACATGTACCTTCAGGATTGGGTAAAAATGTTTTAGTCAAAACTTAATTTTAATTAAAACAAGACAAAGGAGAAGAAAGTTGCATGTATATGTAAAAATGCTAAAGACAGCAACATGCCTGTGTGATCCAAATTCCAATTACACTGGGCTAAGTGTGAATTTGAGAGCTGGATTTGGATTAAAGCAAAAAGGTTTAAAAATCTCTTTCAAACTCATGCAAATTTAGTCACCTCAAGGAACAAGTTTTACCTGTTCTCCAAAGCCTTCTGGCTTTCTCGATGGAGATCTGAACTTTGCCACCCTGAAAACAGAAGTGTGTTACGGAACTAAGGCAGAAATCTTAATGCTAAGTTCAGGCATTTAAACATTTGAAAGATGGAATGTCATGCAAAGCTGGTCATGAAATTCTAGCAACCTTTGACTATCCGTAGTCCTCAGCTAAAAAGAAAATTACAGATATGAGTTTCCTAGAATAAACAGTTCAATTATTAAGAAAACTAATGACCCAGAATGCTCTTGAAAAATGTGTTTTCCAGAGAATTTCTCTCTGCAAAAAATCTTCTAATCTGGCATTTATAAACTTCAAATGAATTTTTATGAAACAATCTTTTATGGAGAGATCTAAAATCACTTCTGTCCTGTTACCTCTCTCCGTGTAATATTGCCTCTATCTTCTGAGCATGCCTAGACCTTGTCTTAGTTTAGCTTTAGTAAGCATTAAAATAAAATGGTTCTTCTGTGTAGAGCCAAAATACAGTGCTTCAGACTGAAACTGGTACCCCCTGAAACTGCTGAATTCAGCTGCATTCATCCACTTTTAATTAAGATTGCTGCAAGTAGAGGTATTCCCAAACTATCCAAAACATGACCTGCTAAGGAAATCAAGTAACCAGGGTCAGAGGCACTAATTGGAAATTATTTTGCTCATTAGGAAGATGATAGGAGAGATGATAAATGTGTCAGGAAGGTGGCCCAGAGAGAAAAAAGCAGTACTCCAGCAAAATTCAACAGACAGTGCTACAGGGGGTTCACTCGTGGGAGAGGTGGGGGCAGCAAGAGCCAGAGCTGTGACCAAATATCTCCTTTCCTCCTATGTTTAGGGAGACACCATCTTGCACATTTCTGAGAATTAAAAGGAGAGCACCAAAGGTTAATCTGGTGTCACAACATAATATGCAGTGCCTTGACTGCCGTCTACCTCTGCAGGTCAGAGGGCTAATAAGTAAGAGGCTGCCAAAAGCCTGGGCACTTTCAGTTATTCATATAGCCTTCTCTCAAGTATATAAATGTACTGAAAAAATGCAAGTACATTTTTAGTCATCTTCATGATGCATACACGTACATATATAAAAATACATGCACAGACACACACATGATGTCTCTTTGGAAGCCATAAAAGTGGGAAAGACATTCTTAGCACTGCTTCAGAGCCTTCTGGAATTACATCGATCCTACGCACAGGCAGAGAGGATGCCGTCACAGCAGACCAGTCTACTTGCAGCATGTCATCAGCCACGCAGGGGACAGGCAGGAAACAAAACTGGGTCCCTGCTCCAGAGCACTTGTAACTAAAACACAGGATTCAAAGAACTAGGGGAAAACTAAAGCCTCACAGGTACTGGGGAAATAAAAAACCAAACCAAAACAAAAAAAAAAACCAAAAAAACCCAAAACCACCCCCCAAAAAAAAGGCCCAACAAACAACCCGGAATACAGGAGTCACATTCCAAAACTTATACTTCTAGTCTATAAAATGGAAACTTTTGATAGGCATCAGGTTGCATGTCCCTTGAATGAAATATAGATCTGCAGCTTTTATGGAAGTAAAGTATTTGAAAGAAGGCACGAAGGAGAAAAGACATTTTAAATGTAATACCTCTCTCAGGAGGAATCTCTCTCAGTGTCAGTTCATGGCATTGTGGACTTTGATGCCACTTTGACAAGTATTTTCTTTAAGGAGAACTATAAGTTGGTTTAGTTTTATCTTTCTTTTCCACTTTTACTTTATGTAGGAATTGCACTGAAATTACAACCTTTGCTCCCCCTCCAGTCATTCTGAGAGCATAGAACAAAGACCACTTATTTTTATTAAACTGCTACCACTTCTTTTTAAGGTTATCCAGGGCCACTAGCTCATGACAAAGTATCTTGTAAAACGTAATTGTAATTTTGACCTGCAAGGAAGAGCAGAATTAAATAAGATGCACTTGAAAGAGCACTTTAAGTTGTATTTCTTAATTTCCTTAAAAAAAAAAAAAAGAAAAAAAACCCCACAAACCCAATAAATGAAACCACAAACCCACAAATCAAACCCCTCCAAAATAAAGTTATTTTTCCATTCTCACAAACTAGTGGAAGGTGCCCTGATATTTTCCCTTAATTCTTCTAATTTTGAAGTGGCTGACAATTTTCTAAATGTTGCTTCAAAATTGTATCTCAAGTTCTTGGCTTAAATTTTTCCTTTGCAAAAGGCAAGCTATCTCTTCATTACACATTGCTTTGCAGTCTCAAAATAGTCACCCAACATGAAAACTCAGAGCTGTAACAAGCAGAACTGCCAAGATAACAGCAAGAAAACCCAACCTTCACTTTTACCTTGGTGCTAAGATACATACTACACCATTTTAAAGTATTTTGTTTTAAACTGGATATTTAAAATCTAGATTGAGACAAGGATAAAAATGGTGATACTAGCTGGGCTGCCTGAAAAGCCTCATGGCCCATAGCCACAGTTCCTTTTTTTCCTTTAATGCATTAGGTTAGGAAGAGAAATTATTTCTCTGTTCAGCCAACTCAATCACTCAATTTTCACTTCATGCACACTTCTTATGGTCTGCAATCTCTATCTCCTCCAATTTTCTCATTCCATTCAACTGCTGTCATTCCTTGAAGCATAATGTAATGATAACTTACATAGTAGTAACAGAGAACCCCTTATTCCTTTGCTTTTGCTCTGTTTAATAAGGAATACTTCTTGTTTTATTCTATGCTTATGTTGGACCTTTGCTGTAAAAGAATTGCATTTCTTCAAGTCTCCATTTGAGCTGTGAAACGTTCTCCAAAAGCCCCCTAAAAACTTGTGTGTAATTGTACCTTCCACTATTTCAATGCTTTCTAAGAACTAAAAGCACATGCTCTCAGTTTTAATGGAAAACTTAAATCTTTTTTTCCTAATTATATGGGACTATAGTTTCTTGTCCCTATATTTCAGGAATTTATAGTCATGAAGTTTTACCCACAGAAAAAGTTCCCAGCCATCAAAATTGAAATTTACTCATTTACACCTCAAAGAGCAGCTAATATATAGAAAGGGAAGCTCCCCAATTTCTGGACTCAAAATGCTTAGAATGCTTCTAAATTCTTAGAAGACTGGTATACAGTGGAAAGGTGATTAAGTAGTTCCAGTGAAACAAATGAAATACCTTTAAGACATTTCTGTAATATATTACATATATTCTGATTTAACATAACCTGGTATAAATGGAAATTGGTATCTTTTTCTTTAAGTTCACAAAGAAAGGTAAAAGAATGCCAGAATAGCAAAGAAGGCAAAAAAGTAAAAACAAGGTACAGTGTTTCCAGCACCATAAAAGAAAGTGTTTGATTCAGAATAGCAGAAAAGCTTTTGTAGATTAATTTCTTTGCCAAGCTTCTCTTTGGCACAGGACTGCAGGAAAGAATTTTCAGCTCCAGCCTCATTTTCTCAGATTTGCAATTCGTGTATTCAATTTGAAGGCAAACAACTTGATATCCACCAGTTCTCCAACACTGTAAAGAAACTAGGATTACAATGATGCTGACAAAAGTGCCCACAGCAAACCCTACCTTTGTCCTCCCCAGTGCAGCATCAGTCTTCACAGAAGGATGTCAAAGAGCTGTTGAAATACAGGCCATCAAACCAGTAACAGTTTCTCCAAGTTTTAATCTTTCTGCAGTATTTGTCAAAGACCATTGCACAGCTTTGCATCCTATACATAGACAGAAAACTTTACTGCACAGATAACACTGTGTATCAAACCAGCTGGAATTAGTAAGGCAGTAACTGATGATCTGTATTGTGATGTTTAAATAATCAGAACTAATTAGTCAGCCATATAATTAAGGATGCTGAGGACAAAACTGATATGCCACACCACTTGCAGGGCAGTTATCCCATTATTAAAATAAATGATCAAATTCTAGGTTTAGACTTTTTTCTGCTGCAGAAGATGGATGAAGCTTGACACAGTTACAAATAATAGACCTTTTTAAAAATGACTTTTTAACATTAAACAAGTAAAACTAGCTTGCTTAATGCTATAGCACATTTTGATGTGATTACGATCAAATTGTCTTTTTGACACATAAAGCTTACCAGCTTCTTCATTTGAGGAAAGAAATACAGAGATGTAGGGATCCACAGTGGAGTCATTGATAAATCTTAGACCTCTTTCTCAGGAAAATATTTATTCATCCAAAAAGCTCCTAAAATGAGAGAATAATAAACCTAATTTAATGCTATTGACAGTGCGTAACTGGGGCAAGGAGGAGAAAGGAAGCTTAAAAGTTAACAAGAACATCTAAACACATTTTCAAAATCAACCTCAAAATACTGTATTTAAAACAAGAAAGGAATTCTTAGCTAATATTAAGACAGAATTAAAGACTGCTTCCTACTTGGGAGTATGTTTGACCAACAGTCTCAGATCAAGGTGGATTTATTTTTCTTACTCCTCCTTCCCTAAATCAGGAAAAGTACTGTGCTAGGAAAGTAACAATTACCCTTCATGGGAATGTTGAAGTGAACAGTATTGTACTCATAAAACAAATAGTGTTGACAAAATGAGAGCCTAATCTTTTATTCGCTCAGCGGTTCCACTGGGAGATGTATTTCCTAGCAGAACTCGTTTAGACTGTCTATCTCCACATGATTAAACAGGAGGCTGCTGGTGGTGAACTCAAATATTCAAGTGTATTCAAAGGAAGGGGAGACTAGAAAGACAGGCAGCATCCACCAGAAGATGGTGGTTCACAGTATTAAACAATATTGTATATTTTAATCCCTGGACATACCCAGGCATCTCAGTTAGTTGCACCCATACTGTTAAGACCATAGCTCAGACCTTATCCCTTGGCTATAAGCTGCTCTTATCCAGTTCTCTGCCCTTCTCACAAAGCCCAGTTCAGTAAATGGCATTGTATAATTTGGTATAATTTCCCTTTCTATTGTCTTAGTGAAAGCAAAGAAAAACGGATCAGTATTTTGTATTTTAGGAGGAGATATCAAGAGGTATGGCAAGAGTTGATGTTTCATATTCCTATAAAGTACTGATTTTTTAAAAGAGCATCTAAATTTTTATTTACTGTTGTGTTAATGATATTATCACAAATATTTCTGATATTTTTCATATACTGTCATTGCATTCTACTTCAAAGAGTTGATTTTAAATGGGAAAACATGGAGAATAAACTAGGCTTTGCTCCTATCAGTGCTTTTGGACTCTGCTCAGTTTGAGCCATCAAGAGCCTTCCACAAACATTAGCTCACACATATGCTATAGACCATACTTCAATACAAAAGTAAAAGTTAAGTTTTAACCTTGCTATGTTTAGACTTCTAAATGAGCCACATTAAAACAGAAAAATCTTTTAGATATATTACTGAGGTGAATAATGTTCTCATTTTCAAATCTAACTCTTACTCACCCCTTTTTGAATTTTGAATGCCTTTGTGAGTGCCTCCTGACTTCAGGTGACTGCCTGTGTTCCTTTTGAATCACAAGTTTAAAGTAGTGTATTCCCCTAACCTTGCACTTTCTGTTCTGAGCAATATTTTATCATTGGGTTGCTTTAAAGTCAAATTTGCAACAGTTATGAAACAGGAAAGACATTGAAAAATTATTGAAACAGAAGAATATTTTTCAACTAAATAATGCAACTCTAAAATTTCAAATAATGGTAGCACGATTTCTTTATGTGTTGCTTAAAAGTACTTCTATTTGAGACAGAAAAGCATTCAGATCGTTGAAACCTAGAATGTATTATTTACAGTCCTAACATGGCCTACCACATACAGTTATGAACTTTCATGCACCATATCTTATATCTGCAGTGAAACTGGGTCCAAATCATTATTGTAAGCTAATACCCTACCCATGAACTTCAGGTGATAAGCTTAGTACATCAAAAAATGTCAGACCTTCCTGACGATAGTGCACTTTTTTATGATCAGGATTTGAAAGACAGAACCCTAAATCTGCTTTAAAATAATTAGAACAATATTAATGCAATCATGAAGTAACTGCAAATGAAAACTCATCCCAGAATGTTGACAAAGCATTTTTTCATTCTAATGGACACCTAGAGGATTTTTCTTTAAAATACTTGAAACTTTAGACAAAATTAAAAGAGGTTTTAACCAGGAGAAGATTAGTTAAGGGCACATCAATCCTTTATGTGCTGTGAAAGATAAAAATAATTGCTACCAGAGAACAACTGCTGTTAGTCATTCATATAAAAAAATGCTGGCCTGACATCTTTGAAAACTGAAACTATCAGCTTATCCATAAGAAACTCGCAACAGGGGCAGGAGCAATGTACAAATTCGGATCTCTTTACAATCGTTATGACTAATTCTGATGAAGAAGGATTATTTTGTGCTTACATTTGTAGAAGTCTGTGATGTGCAGATTTTCACCAAACAAAAAAAATCTTAAAATATAAATATTGCACTTACAGCTGTTCATGTTAAATATGTCTAACTATCAATTTATTTAGGAATGGGAACATAATATAGATACACCCACTTCCATGCATATAAGCAATGATACATAACGATTAACACCATCTTCCTTTGTTCTTTGAAGAACTCATTAAACCTTTACGTACCAGTTTTTTCATTTGCAATTGCATGCTTTTACAGTTATTGGCATACAGAAAAGTCTATTAGTCTTTCAAGTGCATGAGTTCTTAAAGAATTTAAGTGCTCATGAGATAGCCATTTGTGAAAGGAGGGGTAGAAGAGAAGGAAAAAGAGGGTTATGATGGTGTTTCACCCTAAGGAAGTCTGCAGTTTGCATTTTTTCTATATAAATTTTCTATATAAATTTGCCTTTTCTTAGCAAATAAGATTTCACTAATGTTATAAGTTAAAATTTGAATTACGTTATTTTTTTTATAAGGAGGGCAAGACAGTAAAGATAGGCACTTCAAAACATCGACAGGCATCTTCCTCTCTCTGCCTAGACAAAGGATCATAACCAACTACATTCTCATGAAAAGAAGGGTATATTCCCAGTTACCCAGGAAGACTCTGGAAATAAACAGTTGTTCATGTGCCCTCTGCAAAAGCACAAGTCAAATCACTGCCAAGTCCTTCTTTTCCCCGTCACAGATTAATGGCCTCCGGGCAGCTGCCTGGGGAAGAACAGAGGTGATGCCCATGTCACTGTTTGAAGCATTTGGTAGTAATTCCACATGACTGCACTAGTATCTACTGATGACAACAGAGGAAACCAAGAGCTGTTGGCTCTGTTGCTGAAGCAGACCCAGTGCTGCAGCCAAGAAGCTACTATTGTCAAGATCCAAAATGAATGTATTAAACAGATGCATTAGCTTAGCTTCTGGAGTTGCTTTTGCACAATCTGCATAAAAACCGGCCTGAGAACAGTAGATGATCTTTTAAAAGTCTCTTGTCATATGAACTGTAAGTTCTCTGGGATACTGAAAATCCTCTTCTAAAGGTTGCTGTGACCCTTTGATACTAAATTTCGTTGCATACCAATAGAAACTTTTCTCACCTTCCTACACCAACCATCATATTCCATCCCTTTCTGTAATGAAATTTCATCTTTTTCATCTCTTCTCAGTTCAGTGACAGTTGACATCATAAAAGACAGATGCAAAAATCTGCTGTAGAACACACTAACTTTTCATGCTGATAGAGAAGACCTTTTAAAGGTTTGGCTGCGGCCTGTAGACTATACCAGTAAAGATTTGTGCCATCATCTTTACAGATGGATACTGAATTTCAAGCATCCAAACATTGATACTAAAAAAAATAGTGTTTTGTTGTTGAAAGGGACACCAGGGGACCTCCTCTAACTACTATTGTACATGTCTTCAATCTGAAAAATTTACAAGGTTCTACAGAAACCAAATTACAGGGACCCAAACTTTTTAAAAATTATTAAAGAAGTGTCAAAGGCAAACTGGAAGTTCTTTAAAACACAAGATTGCCCTTCTGACACACCAAGTAGATTCAAGAAAATCATGTCTCAGACCTCAGTTAATGCATTTTACATTACTTTCACCACCTTAGTGTTATGCGCTCTGGTCACTGAAGTACTTCAGATTTTTTTTCTATTCTACTTCATTTTGTAGCATCTCCTCAGCTGTGTAGGCTTTTGTGGCACATAACTCAAATACGTATCTTGAGTTGGACAGTAGGCCTTTACGTTGAAAACAGCAAGGAAGTGGCAGGGTTTATTATATTTATGTTACTGCTATACAAACAAGTTTCCATGTCATGGGCTATTGAATTGAATTTCAATGCTGATCCAAGCAGTGTCACTCCATCAGAGTTAATATGATAGCTTATGAAAGTAGGAAGTTATTCAGAGTTTGATAGGTCTCAGAATGAAACTGGTGAGAAAATCATACAGCATCCCAACTTGCAAAGCAGCCAGTGTGTTTAAGTTTCACTTTTGCATAGAAAAAGGAGCAAATTTCAATTGTGAAGTTCAAAGGATCGGCAATGTAGATAGGATAGTTGAAGAGCTCATCATTGTGGCTTTTCAAATATTATGTATGTGAAGAAGGAGAGAAAAGATTTCTTTATTAAAAAAATGAGGATAGTATAACACACATTCAGTTGAAGGAGGGCATTTTTGGAGATTAGATCAAAGACACTGATTTACATCTTGGTTATGGCAGCATTTAAAAAAAATCCATTAATGCCCCCTTACTAATTTAAATTTCCTATAATAATCAGGGCTATATTCATCTGATATTGAGCATTTTAGTGTCAATACTAGAACTCTACATTTCCAGTGTTTTATTTAATTGAAAAACACAAGCAGCTCCTACCAAATATTTTTCAGAGGGAAAAAAAAAGCTCAATAATATAGCAGCCGGATAGGTTTTATAGCAAAGTCTTTTCTTGTCTCTTAATTTGGTACAAGAATTTAATAGCTTCCCACCATCCTTCCCTAATAACAAAAATCTTTTCACTGTAATTACAGGTTAATTGTGTCCTTAGACAATGACACAACCTCGGCAAAATCGCATAAACATTTTTAGCCTTATCTTTTCAAACAAAACCCAAGGAGGCAATAAATCCACTGTTTATGAAATCTAGGATGTGTCAGAGACACACATGATATTAAATGAGACTGTTCAGTATCACTTTATCTTGGTATTGCTTAGGAATATCATTTGAAGTGCAAAGGTGAGCTCAATTCCTTTGCTGCAAGTTCCCTGTGATTGGGGTGGGAAAGAAAAGGAAGTAGCAGCATCTTACAAGAATGTGCCTCTGCCACTTTTATCTCTGAATCACTGCTTCCTTCCTTCAGTTCAACTACTCAAGTTATAGCAGAATAATTTTGTGCAGTTTGTGCAATACTGAAAAGCTTTTCTCTCTCATTTGCATGTCTTTTGGCCACTTTTTTCAGCTCATGAAGTCAGAACATTATCATAGTTTTTGAGCTTCTCAGCAGTAAGGAGAAATAAAAAACAAAACCAAAAAAACGTAATATGATCTTCTGAGTTGGGAGAGCAAGGATATAGAGGGAACAGATGCAGCAGCAAAATGCAAAGTAGTTGCTTTAGGGCTATATCTTTCTGCCTTTGCTATGAAAAGACCTCATACAAACAAAGTGATTAGCTCATGCTATAGATCATTCATAAAAAAACAGAACTTCTCCAGCAATAGATCACTTGAGGAAGGGCTGCTTTTGGATAGAGTTGTTCATACATCAGAGTCTTCCACAAGCAGGAAAAGCAAAATGAAAATATATGCAACTTCTTCTTGCTCTTTCTTAGAGGCACATGAAAAACTAAACCAGTGGGTTGCAATGAGGTCTAAGCAAGCCAGCTATGGGACACCCACAGCTGCAGCAACACTAGAGACGTTGCAAGCTGTTAACAACAGTGGGAAAGTCCATCTAGCAGAGGCTGAAATTTCATTCCTACACAGCAAAGGAAGAATTAAAACTCCAGTCAGTTGTCTCTTCTAGGCAAATATAAAAGCAGCTGTATTTACTTAGAAGATGTGTATTTAGAACAGATGCTGTTCAGTCGAAAGCTCATATACCAGCATGGGTAACGGGTCAATTTTTGCCTTCAACTTTAAAGCATCTAGAGTTTTCTTTAATGTAATAGCGATGAAAGATGCAGTGCCACCAGCTGTAGAGCAGAAAAGGCTGAAATACTTCTCAAATGTGAAACAAATAGAAACTGTTCAAATCACATTTGGTTTGCATTTTATTAGCACAATGAAACTACAGGTTACTTGCAGCATTAATTGCCATGTGAAAACAAATTCTCTTTTATGGCTAGCTGGTATGTTTCTTCATCCCATTTCTGCATGACTATGCAGTTACCTCCAGAGATTCAAATTTATGTTCCTTAAATCAAGTTTTTGCTGCTCAGATACTTCTCAAAGTAGGAATATATTGCTCTTTAATACAGGAAGGGGAAGTGTGTTTTGCTGTCTTTCTAAGTGCATTTTCTCCTCAGTGCATTTTTTCCTTAGTGCGTTTTTTGGAGAGGCTGATCTGCAAGGATTGTTCTCTGCTGTTGGATCAGCATAGTCTTCTGACCCTTAAGACTACGACTTGCACCCAAGGGAAGTGAAAACATTGCCTCCAAACCTCCTATATTCCATTGTGAATGAAGTAAACAAATCCCAAACAAATAGTTATTTCAACAGTTGGTTACACTGCAAAATTTAATTTTGGCTCATTTAAATATGACTAAAGAAATGAAATAGCTTCCTGAACTGGTTTGTCACAAGTTTCTTCTTCATTTGGTGGTTTAGGAAATTTGAGGCATAAAAGTAAACTCTGTGAATCCATGAGAAACATCTTTCCACCACCACCTCCTCACAACAACAGAAACCAAAAAGACAAAAACACCCAGAGGAAATCCTCACTTGGAACCACTTTCTTTTCAAATAGTACTTGTTGTGGGTTTCTGGTTATTTTCTAGACCTATGTAACAGAACATGAGGTGTTTGGTAAATAAATCCTGTGAACTTTGAAGCAAGTACACTCCCCTTACTGGGAATAGTATTTTGCAATTACATTGTAATGAAATAATCTAAAGGACGTGTTGCAAAATTTTAGAACACATTTTAATATAGGGTATTTATAAGCTTTGCAGTTACAGACAAAATGTAAGCTATTCTGCATATATTACTGTCAAAGAGAAGTTATTTTGCTCACTGGGAGCCATGAGAAAAAAATACTTTTGCCTCTTTCATTTTAAACTTTTTTTTCCTGATACAAGTAGTGCTATAATATGCATTAAATGGCACTGTTAACTCAATCACATAAAACCAGAGTCTATATTAATTACATTCATTATACTTAAGTGAACATAATCATTTAACCTAACTATTTCTTGCACACTAATCAATAAAACAGCATGTCATATGGATCAGAAATGCATTAATTTTTTTCTTACAAAAGAAAGATATTTAGGGGAGAGATAAAATTCATAACTTACATCATTACTTCATGTGGACAGACTTGTTAACTTTTGTCATCACAGTGAGTGTCAAGGCAATGGATCTCTTAAGTGAAATTGAGATTTCATGCAAATTTTGCATATCTAATGTGTTGGGGGGGTTGTCTCCTTGGTGACATTTTAAGAGAAAGACATGAATCAGCAAGGTCATTTACATAAAAACACTGCAGGAGTCACAGAGAAGTCTAAAATGTCTCATCTAGATTATAAGCAATCTTCAACAATTCTACGTTTTTACATGGTGGTGTTCAAGTACACAGTGTCATCCCCTTAATGCAGGTAAAGAGTAAAGCATTTATTTGATAGGCCAGATTATCCTCCACTAGAGGAGACCAAAATGAAGATGATCCTCAGCCTGGGAAGTCATCCTAAAAACTAAACAATGGGCATCTCCAAAATAGAATTATGCTCTAACCCTCTTATTAAAGCCATTATTATGTCTATTAATAATTAAAGAAGCAATAGGCTAGAAGAAGAAAGTTCTAACCACTTTGTCATTTGGTAGCTATGTAGGTCTGCATCCTAAGGCATGAATTTCATTTCATACTCAACAAATAATTTCAATAATATTAATAAGTAATCTTTGAAGAAGGAAATGGAGGAACCAGGCCTATACTTGATGATCAGGACACTTCCCTGGGAAGGGAGAGTAATGTGCATTTGGCCCTATTAGTCTTTGATGTTGCTCCACTGTTTATAACAAAATTAAATTAAAGAGCTAGAAAATACCACAAACTAACTTAACTAAATAGTTTAGAAGGCAAATCCAAAACCAACCAAACAAAAAGTAGCAAACTTTCATCATTAAGAGATTTGCACCTTGATTTCACACCCTATGTAAGCGTGCTAACCAGTGAGCTATGCTTAGTGAACAAAGCAGGAGTCTCTTAATACATTAAAGAAACAAAACAAAATGAGAAAAAATAGGCTAGGCATCAACACTGAGAAAATAACTTTCTTGGAAAACACAAGGTGAAAGCGCGTCCCCTGGAAGAAGCAAGCAAGGGGTCTAAATTTTAGCTTCATAGGAATTTAAAGACCTGTGCCCACTCAGTATTTCCCTCCGGGAAATTCAGCAATACATAGTCTGTACAACACATGCTGACCCAGTATTGCAACCAGAGATGTCTGACTCTCCACATATATAAGAGGTTAGGCTCCAGATCTTTCATTGGAAACTAACTGCCTAACCTGATAGCTACTCAAAATGTATCAGGAAATAACCTTTCCATGACTGCTACTACCCCTTGAAATTATTCAGCACACTTACTGAACTTGATTTGGTGTAAGTGGCTTGTTCTAAGGACACGATTATTACACAAAATGATCAAATGCACTTTTCTTTGTTTCAGTATATTCACTGCAAGCCTCAAGTTCTCTCATCGGAAAGTTAGACAAGCTACACATTTGCAAGAATAAAGAAGTCCACATGGTTTCATAAAAGCATGTTAGTGCAAAATGGTAGGGTCAGTCACGGCAGAGGCAGGAACAAAGTCCAGTGGCTGTGTTTCCCAGCTCTGAATCAATTCAGCCAAATTAAAAATCCTTTGAAGGATTTTTTTTTTTTTTTTTTTTTTGTTAAATCTTCCTCCTTAATGAGAATGACTGAGCAAAAGTTGTATTTTATTCACATCTAGATCAAAAGATTTGGTATTAGCATCATTTCAAAAAGCATCATCTGCTCCAGCAACACATTTTAACTTCTGCATTGCGTAAGTCATCCAAGGCACTAACGTGCTACATCTTACTTAGAAAAAGAATTGTTCCCACGAATCTCCCTCCACCCTTTTCCTCCTTTCCTTCCCCATGCCATTTGCAGATCTTTCCAGGTCTCTCTCTTCACAGCATTTTCCCCTTTGAACAAGTAAATCATTGGAATCATCTTGCCAAACTTCAACTAGGCTGTCCGTGAGAATCTCTGAACTGTCTGCATACTAAATACCTGCTCTTACATACAGTAGAAATTGATAAAACACAACCCAACTTTTATTTCCTCCCCTAAGTTTACAGGGAACACACACAGACATGTATGCATAAACAGCCACAATCACCTCTTGTGAATTCAGCTACATAAACTTGATTTCAGACCAGCCACATATGATCCTCTTCCCTCCTCCTCTGCTCCTCAATACACAGAGTCTGTGATTTTCTGACCAAGATAAAATTTGAATCACCTACTGTTTAGGCTAAAAATCTCGCAGAGACAGCATATTAATGGTCAGGACATACCAGCTCCAAGTTACAGCCTATTCTGAACTGACCCCTATTCTGGATTCTAATGACATTTTCTTAGTCTTTAATTAGTAGTATTATTTTAATGCTTTATTAATAACTAGTGCCACAAAATAAATTACCTTATTTTCAATAAAGCATCTTTCAGATCCTGTAAAGCAGTGTAAAACACATGCATTTCCTGTGCATGGGAGTGTCATAACATGCAATTTTTAGTTTCATAGGTGTAAATAGATCAAGCTTGACTACTTGATTACTAAGTAATTGATTATACTTATTAATGAATTAAGCAACTTCTAAAAAATAATAATTTACAAGTAGTATCTGTGAATACTGGTTGAGGAGCTCTTACCCTTTCCCAGGAAGCACGCTGCAAGTCACACCCATCCCTGTGTCTGTTCTGTCTTGCCTCTGTAATGCAAGCCTTTGGGGGAAACCTGTTATCTTTTGACACTTGTATGCACAGCATTGCACTATCTGCAGATTTACACAGCCTCAATATTACAAATCTTTTTCTGTAATCAATTTCAAAGCAATTTTGATTTTGTTAAAAACATTAAGTCCTGTTAATGAACCTCACCTGATGCACCGGCTCTCAGTAGTCACAGGATTTCTTTAGAAGGAATTCAAGGCTGAAGATATATTACTGTCTCAAAAAACTTTAGCATCTTTGTGATTCCGACAGTTCCATGTCAACAAGAATTATTACTCAGTTTTATTTCAATAATTTGCTTGTTTTCAAGCAAAGCATCTTCTTCCTTCAAAAGTGGTTAGAGTGGAAAAAAAAAAAAAAACCAAACAAAAAAAAACAACTTTAATTTCTTTAATTTTAGTACTTTAGCTTTAGAAATGTTTGTGGAAATCAGTGTTACCAGGTAGGCTTGAGGATGGTGTGGGCTGCATTTGCTACAGAGAAGAGCAGAACTGGGATATGTTGGAACTAGCTTAGCTGGTTACAAAGGTAAATAAATGTAAGACATGATTACTGAATGCACTCTGAAACCAAAGAAAAAGTTTAATATAGCGTTGAGGAGCTGGGACTGGAAAAACTAGTTTTCCAGCATTGTTCCTCAGAAGCCCAGAGGAAAAATCTAAAAATGTAACTCAAATCAGTTTTGCTTCCTGCACACCCCCCTTAACCAAGCAAAATACTTCAAGGCTGACTCACCTATTTTAATATTGCTCTTTAAAAGACATTTGCTATTAGAGTTTAGCATCATTAATTTTTCTGGAGCGCACTGTCAGCATGTGAGCAAGTACAAATACGGAATTCACGCATGTGTGTTACATGGTACAGCTCTCACCTTCAGCATTTCTCCATTTCTGACAAGCAGGAAAATAATTATCAAACTAGTTGATGAAGAAGCCTAAGGCTATAGTAACTAGTTAACCCAATTTAGAGTTTGCTTGTTTTGCCAACATGCAGTTGACTTATTTCTTAATGACTAAACTACCTGGTATTTTTTAAACTGACTGTCAGTCTGCAAGTGTTGCATCAGAATTCCCTTTATGTAGTGAAAGGCTACCAAAAAGAAAAAATAACCATTGTCAGTTTCAGGTTTTTCTCTTTCTGAAGAAAGTATTCTGAAATGGAGCTCCATTGATGAAAAAAAATACCGTGGATTGAAAAATATGCTCTGAACCCTTAACTGATTTCTGTATTCCTTTCTTTCCCTCCTCCTTTTCTCATGTAGCCAGGGGAGAAGATCCATGGACCACTAAGACCTGTAGTCAGACTGCAGCAATAACAGAAGCTCTTGCCCCAGGAAGGCTTCCTGACCACCCCCGGTTTCCCCACAAGGACAGGAAGGCAGGGACAAGCCCAGGGACAGGCACTGGAGCCCCAGCTATGCCCCAGCACAGGAGGCTGCTGCTCTCACCCTGGATTCTGCAGCCCAACACCTGCCTCAATATTAGAATAAAGGGACAGCATGATGGTTGTCTCCCCTTGCTTGGCATTTCCTCACTTAAGGCTTCTCCTTGCTGAAAGATAGACAAGCACAGTCTCCCCACACCATGCTCATTGGCCTGTAGGGTAATAAATTAAGGTCCTTTTTCCCTCTCTAAGTCATCTGCTTTCATTTCTCTTTTCTCAAAATCTCTTTATTTTGTGGGCTTATATCACATTGCCCCCACCAATCTTCTCTTTCCAGCTGAGAAACTTTGCTTTTTCCACATTTGGTTGTTCTTCAAATAGAAATGATCCCATAGCTTTACAGCTCATTGCTGTCCTTCTCTGTACCTATTCCAGATGTACTATATCCTTTTCAAAATGACAGGAACCAGCACTCAGGTAGCATTCAATGAGATGCAGGTAAACCAGAGACTAATACATGACGTTCTGTTTTGTTTTCTGTTCCTTTCTTAACAACCCCTAACACACTGCTTTCTTTTTAGATTATAACTGAGCTTTTTAGATTATAACTGAACTGAACTATTTATCATAAACTCCGAAACTCACTCCTTAATGATAATGAGGCTTCAACCTCAGCAACAGAATAAGAACGCAGAGCAAGGGCAGCAGTAGGGCAGAGGAAGAGAAATTTTTAAAGATATACTTTCAGAGCTATATCCTAGGGCTGACTTTCCAGTGTATGAAAGTTTACATTAAGAATTCAAAATTTATTTCAATTCTCCATAGTACAAAAGCAGGAATTAAGCAACGGGGGAGGGGGTAAGGGAGAGGGGGGTGCAGTACAATGAAGCAGTTTAACAAACAAAAATAAGAATACAACATCAAAAGTGACTAGTGCAGCACAGAATGGTTCAGAAACTACTGAAACCTAAAGGCTCCTGTGTTTTCCACATTGCAGGTGAGTGCTGCTCCTCATCACTGCAAACGGTATCTGATACTGAGGAGGTACTGCTGAATCAGAGCTGCTGCCAAATAATCCCAGCAACAGCTCTCTTAGGCAGGCAGAGCTAATACCACACCTCTATCCTGCTTTGTGGGCTAATCCACTCACTCTGTGCTGGGCTTGGATGAAAGCCAGCAGGACTCCCAAAATCTGAATAGTGATAGCTAGTGAATTGCTTCACTTGAGCTTCACAGGCTTCCTCTCAGCAGGATTTATGATCTCAGCACAACACCATGCTAACTGCACTGACATAGCTGCCTATTCATAGTTCCCCAGAGGCCAGAAAATGTGCTGAAGTCTGCTACTAGAAGACCACAAAGACAGACCATGAGGAAACATACATCTTTTTTAAATAAGGACTGCTTTTTAGTGGACTGAACAACTCTGGATGCTAGCCCTTACTTGCTCCTTGCCTTTAGACAAATCAGTTAGCATCTGTCTGGGATTAACTATTAGCATAGGGATGAGATAAAGAGTGACTTGTCTCATCTCCTTCAATGGTGTCTTAGCTACAAAAAAATTGCCGGGAGTCACTTGAGCACATAAGAATAGCAGTACACAGACCACACCAAGACACTTGTAAGATCCTGTCAACACTCTAGAAAACCTTATGTGAGAAAAAAGCACTTGACAATTGCAGGAAAATTGCTAATCTAAATTTTAGTTTTTAAGAAAGATGACTTACATTCATGGGAGTGTGCATCTTGCAGTGCTGAACAGACAAATAACATCACTGAAGGAGCACCACACATTTGACACTTTCTGCTGTGAGAGAGACAATCTCCCATTTCCTCCAGTTCTTTCTGGGGCACTGAGTGAATAACAGGGGTACTTTTGAAGAAGTTACATAGCTTAAAGTGTAAGAGATTACACTTCTTGCTGTCTTGGTCACCAATAAAATTGTCACATAATGCAGGACTCTGCTCAAATCAAAATGGAAGAGGAATCCATTCTGGTGTGACATTTATCACCATAGCAGATACTGCTGATGGGAAGAAGAAGGATATATGAAGAGAGAGTGCACAAATTCACTAATCAACAAAAACTGATAAAGTTTGGGGAAGAATGCTGCACTGAAAAATCAGATTTTTTTTTTTATTTTCCTATAAACAAAAGACAACCTGTCTTTGTTTATAGGGAAATCTGATGCACCAGATCATCTACCGGCATCTAAATCTGATGGATCCCAGCTGACAAGAGTGAATAAATACCCTGATCAAGTGTTATCTGTGTTATCACTGGCTTGCTTTGTCTCTTTCTAAAGTTTTGTAGCTACTGAAGCTGGTTGATAAATGGTTGCCCATGAGTAAAGATCATCCCTTAACTTCTAGGTTTGTCTCAGCAAATGCCAACTTTCTTTAAATCACCAAATCACTTTATCGAAATTTAAAGTGTACCCATTAATTCAGGACTTTGCAAGTTAACAATTTATATCAATACTCCATGTAAGATACTTGCCAGGTGCTTAGAAAAAAAATTGACACCAGCAAATCCTGAGGGGAGTGGAAGGTAGGCAGGCAAGGGGGAGAGGGAGTTCAAGAAGATTTGATGATTGTCTTACCAAAGAATCTCCAGCTGAATATTCAACCAACCATTGGGTGTATCAAGAATCTGACACAAAAACAATCATGTAAGACATAAGCATTATCTGATGCATTCATTTTTCTTACATTTCTGAGAGAAAATGACAGACAAGATTATGTTCTTTTTAGATTGTTGACAGACTTCAGGATGAACAACACAAGAAGCTAGAAACCATTATTTGAAAAGAAACCATTATTTGAAAAGAAAACGGTATTATTAAGCAGGAAAACCTAAAGCAATATGAAGGTCTTGATATTGTACTTCATGACCATTTAGCCAAGCAGAAATCTATACCAAATTATTGGAACTACAAAGATTTTCTACTTGTTAGGAAAGCTCAAAAACATGAGCCAGTTTCATATTTTCTAGCACATGGGGTAATTTAGCTCACATACTTTGCTATTGCTTTGTCACCACACCAGAACCAAAACTTGTTATTTCCACTGTGACAAATGATCAAGCATAGATACTAATTCAGTTCCACATCACATTTGATAAGGCTGACAGCTTCAGAAGGAGAAAAATGTGTAACTGCTTATTTGGCCAGATTGTTATGAAACGATGTGGACATTTGCAGCACAGCAGGGGATGGCTTTTATTAGACAGGAACTCAGCAGACAGGAAACTTGTGTTTTGAACTGCAGATCTTGAGCTTCAATCCTGTTTTCTAGCGCAGGTCATACTGAGACAGACCTCTTTGTAACTTGCTCCACACTGTTGGAACTGCTACTGCAAGTCTATTTGCTCACATACATTATTAATATCAGCCTCATGTGTCATCGCCTTTCTAACCTTCAGTCCAGCTATTTGAATTTCATTAGGCTATAGAGTCAGCTGAAACTTGGTGCTGAAAACAGGCAAATCACAATGACTCTCTTACCACATTATTAAAGATTTATATTACAGCATAAAATATAATGATTACAAATGTCATGCTTTTCAATGAGGGAAAAAAAAAAACAAACCAAAATGTTCTTCTTCAGTGAAGGCAAAATACAGTGCTCCTCAAATACTATTTTCTTATATTGTTTTAGAATACCTTGTAAAAATCAGCCCATTCCCTCAGAAGGTTGCAGTTGCAAGGAAATGTAGTTTTCCCCAATACAGAAGTGTTCCTTTGGGACACATCCAACAGCAAGAGTCCCCAGTAGCATAAGGTGTTTTAAGAAACAGAGGGTATGAATGGTATATAGGACGCCCAGCCTAAGCAACCATTTCTTGTTCTTTTTCTTCTTCCAAGAAGCTCCAGAGGTACAAGATCAGAGACACTCTACAGCATGCAGTAGCACAATATACGACATTTTCTCCAAAGGAAAAAAAAATATAAATATTTTTTAAAGTTAAAAACCAAAAAAAAATCTTCATAAGCTTGGTTTTGCGTAAGGGTACCATTCTAGAAGTCTTTTTACGTTAAAAAAAATTTGTGCACAGGTAGAGTAGTTCCGTATTCACAACCACACAAGCAGCCAAGTTTTCCAAAACCATGTTTTTTGTGGTTCAGAACTTGGTTTTCCACTTTCCATGCTTTCATCCTCTGAAAGGTCCTTATTTGACAGTACAGAATTACATCAAAGATTTTGACAAACATCCCTAGGTTTAGGAAAAACATGGGTTAGTATTTCTGTTAATCATATGCCCTCTTTAAATTTGGGTTTAATGGCACAGTAATTCTGTAGTTTTCTTAGTGGCTGTTTGCTTTCCCTTTTATCATTCACATTCATGTACTGTCTGGTGCACTAGCTGTCCTTGACATTCCCTTATTAGGTTTACAAATAATCATTAATTTGTTTTGTGTTCTGCCTCCTGTTTCAGTGATATATAGGCATGTCATTACCTTTCTGAAGTGTATTCATTATTTTTCTTCTTCAAAAAAAGCTCACTACTTTTCACATAGCATTCAGGGCAATTTGCATGGTGCACACGTAACGGTGTACACTGTTCAGTGCATCTTCTCTTAAGTTTATGTTATCTATTCTTTAGATTTCATAATTAATGGACTTGTGATCTGAAGCCTCTTTCACTGTTTGATTGCTCTTTCTCTTGATCTGTTTGAAAGGCACTGCACTACACTGAATAGAATACTAAACTCAGGCTCAGGCTTGATTGTTATTCCTCATTTTGTCCGTTTTTTGCATTGTACCGTTTCCATTTAATTCCCACCACAGAGGAAGCAAGGCACTCAAAATATGGGTTTGTGTGAAGCTGGATTATTTTGATTTGAGTTTTTTTGGGGGGATGATGTTATTTGGAGTTTCGTTTAGGAAGTATAATCTCTTACTGTATTTTTTTTTATAGTGCCTGTCACAGAGTTGGGGAATTAGAGGAAGACTATAGGCACTGAGGCTTTTTTTCTATTTCCACTTTCACGAAAGAAATAGGTTGTTTCTATTAGTTTAGATCAAGTTTTGAAGAAAAGATCTTTGAAATACAGAGGTTGCATTTCTTCCTGGTCTGAGCTCAGCATTTATACCAGTGAATGAAGTATTAGTAACAACTAATTTTATAACTAATAATTTTATTGAAGCTTTGCAGCATTCTAGAAAATGCTAATGCCAATCTGATACATCAGATATCCTTAAAAGCAGCTTTTAAGTTTAAAATCATCCTCAAACTTGTGTCTTTTTTATCCCCAAAAGTGAGCTCATGGCATCTTGCTTAGAATCTCAGCACTTAGCTGTGGCTGAGTCAATCAAGGGGGCATTTACTGAATTTTAAAGCCCTAAAAGACAAACAATAGCCTTTTTATTATACTTTTCTCCCAGCAGTTTTGGTAGCCTGCTTTGTATAGTGCTACTCTTCTTACTGCCTTAAAAAAAAAAAAAAGGATAATACACTTATTCAAAATGTGCTATTAAACAGTTAAAATCACACCAAACCAGTTCAAAATTTCACTCATATTGCTAATATTTAGATGCTATATTTCAAGTACTAACAAAAGTTTGATAGCCAAATAAAGAGATAGTTATGACATGATTGTCATCTTAAGTTGCCAAGAAGTACTGTGGGAAGAGCTGGGTAATGAGCCTGCAGCCATTCTTCTCAGAGTTTGAAGAATTAAAAAACTCTGGAATCAAAAACCTATTGTTCATAGCATCAGTTATATTTGTAACTATTAAAAAAAAAAATAAATAAAAACCAAACCAAAACTAAAAAGGCACAAATGTGATTTGTGGACTGGTGGAGCCCATCCCCTCTGAATACCATCATGTTTTCTGTAGCTGACAGAATTGAAAGTTCTCATGGAATTACTCAATAGTTTAAAAGAATCCATGGGAAAGAACATGAGATTTTTTAAAAGAAGTGGTGTACGGGACAGCTTGTTGAAAGTTGGGGTCACAAAAGCCTGCAAATGCCAGCCTCATGAAATATTCCCATTCAAGTTTGTACAGTTTTAGAGGCCACATGTCACAGCCATCACAGATATATCAGTAAAAGCCATCCTGAAGAACAAAGGACACAGACCAGAACTAAATTATCTTGGCTGCACTCTCAGAAATGACAGTCAGGTATATTATCTACTAAGTGGTACAGCCCAGGTGATACTGGTTTATCAGCTTGATGCTGGAGTTGAACACTTAATGATATGGTACATCTTTTAGGACAGGCATATTCACAATAGATGCTGTCACTACCCAGAAAAGACCAGCAATAAGACTTTTTTTAAGTTTCTATCATGAAGAGAAACTGAGAGACCAACATGCAAGGCAGATCACACTGTCAATGACTTTAAAACAGCAGAAGACAGATGACTTCAAGAAAGTCAAATATGAATTAAAGAAAAAAAAAAACCAGAGCATAATTAATCCGATTTATGCAGGAGAAACAGCATGAATCCAGATCTAGTATGTTCTGCCTCAAAGAAAACAGTAACAAAAGAACAGTTGTGTCTCATCTGTTGCACTTTTTTCCGCATGCACAGTAAACTAGGACTCAAAAAAAGTGATGTGCCTAGTTACGATGGTAAAACCAAATAATCAGTGATTTATTTGCAGAAATCATTATACTTTATATTCAACAGAAGGAATTATCTATCCTATAGTTATAGCTATGTGCATCCACCTGATCCATGCTGAATCTTATTTAATATTATTTTTTAAGAAGCCAAACTTTATTTTGCTCTGAACCTTCTGTCAACATCTGCACATATGTAAACCAAGTGTAAAACACAATGCCAAAAGTGAGTGTTCCCCACCCACTCTGTGAGGATTATGGTGTACTTAATGCTGCTGGGTAATCTGGTCCAGTGTCCTGTGGCAGCCTTTTCCAACACAATCCAATTAAACTGAGCCCTGTGCTGTCCTCCATGTGAATTTCTAAAAATGTAATCTCAAAATTAGGGACCTCAGAGTTGAATGAGATTTACTTCAAATGAACGTTTCAATCGTTAATACAGTGAAGGTGAATAAACTGCAACTTTCATTTCTTCCCAGAAATAAGTTGTTGTAAAGTGTTAGCTATTGCAGTTTCTTAGAACTGCTGTCTTGCAGTGACAGATTTATTTTCTGCCTCGTATACTGCATTTGTACAAATGACAACAAGAACACGCAGCAACATCTAGGATATTCACAACATTTTACCAGGGAATTATATTTACAATATGTTTTTCAGCATTTTCCTAATAGGTCCCTACTCAGGGGGTCATAACCTGTGATATTTCGATCTCAACTGGAACTTTGCAAACAGATTCTCTTCTCAAGAGACTTTTTCATGTGAACTATTAAATGGCAACATATATATATGCATAGCATATCACAGAAGTGACATTAAAACTGGAAAAAAACTATACTCATTGAATAAGTTCATATACCATGGAGAATTTTATAAGCTTTAGAAATGGAAAGTTTTCTTAAGAAGAAACAAAAGGTGTACAGAAAGAATACTCCATCCTTCCTGAAAGAGGAAATTATTAGTGTAGGCTTAAGAGAAGCATGGAAGACTTTTCTGAAAGGGAAATTACCACATACCCATTCCTTTCCTGGAGTTAGCCAGGTCATATGTATTTGCACCTATGTTAATATTGGGAATGTCTGAAATAAATAAGTGTATGCAAGTAAGATATAATCAAGAACTATGAGAGAATATTCAATGAAGATCTGAAGCAAGCTCAAAAAGGTAGAATCAATCCACAGAAGATTCATGAGCAGAAAAAGCTTCACCCATTAAATAGGTTTGTCTATAGATTCCAAGAAAGTGACTTACAAAAAAAAAATAGAGTATCACTGTGCATTAACAGAAGTAAATCCTGTTTTTCAGTATGATTAACAGAAAATAGAAGTAAACACAAATATTTCAGTTGCTTTAAAAAAGATGTTTTGGCTTATCCAGTAAAACTTGACTGTCACAATACAGTCAGTGTCAAAAAACAAACGACTGAGCTCCGCCACGGCATTTCAGTGGGATCAAAATCTATTAACTGTATGCACATCAATATTCTTCTGCAATGACTACTTTAAATCTCAAAGCTAAAGACACACTAGTATGAAGTACATCAAATACCAAAAAAATTTAAAAGGTCATGAATAAAGGTATGCTTGAGTAGTGTTGTAACAAATAAGCAAACCAAACAAGTAACAGCTCACCCACTTCCCCTGTCTCAGTTAGCACCATCCATCCTTCCACACTAGGGTTTGAAATGTCAGATAGCAAAAGCTGTCATGTGTTTATTAAGGTCATGATCATACAGCACCTGAATGGTCTTCATATCCATAGTACAACTCCTGAACTATATAAGCCAGTCACACTTGTCTTTAAAAGCAATGATAGCACACGCTTTATAACACAGGTAAAACTATTTGCACTCAATATTTGTGTGCCTCTGAATGTTTTAGAGTGGACAAAAAAGTGGAATTCACACTTCTTCTATCACATCTTAGTGAATATGACCTCAAACATCATACCCTCAATTACTTATGTATCAAAATTATTTAAGTATAACCTATAGACCACACTTGGAGTACAGTGTGCAGTTCTGGTGTCCTCAACATAAAAAGGACATGGAACTTTTGGAACAAGTCCAGAGGAGGGCCACGAGGATAATCAGGGAACTGGAGCACCTCCTGTATGAAGACAGGATGAGAAAGTTGGGGCTGTTCAGCCTTGAGAAGAGAAGGGTGTGTGAAGATCTCATAGCAGCCTTCCTGTATCTGAAGGGGGCCTACAAGGATGCTGGGGAGGAACTCTTCATTAGGAACTGTAGTGATATGACAAGAGGTAATGGGTTAAAACTTAAATAGGGGAAGTTTAGAATGGATAAAAGGGGGAAGTTCTTTACTGTAAGGGTGGTGAGGCACTGGAATGGATTGCCCAAGGAAGCTGTGAATGCTCCATCCGTGGTGGTGTTCAAGGCCGGGTTGGGCAGAGCCTTGGGTGACATGGTTTAGTGGGAGTTGTCCCTGCCCATGGCAGGGGGGTTGGAACCAGATGATCTTAAGGTCCTTTCGAACCCTAACTATTCCATGATTCAATGATTCTATAGCAGCTTTGAAAATCTAAATCAGAAAGGTTTTCATGCATGACTAACATTAAGATATAAATCTTGACATAAAAATTTTGCTTAACAAAACCACAATAATTAAATCAGTGTTGTATACTGCAGTCATATTTTGTTCATAACTACCCGTAATACTGTATCCTTAAGCACATTTAATTCCACATAAAGCAGTCAAACAGCGAATGCTAAACCCTTCTTCAGACATCATTTAACCCAGCAAGCCTGAAGCACCACTGGAGAAAGCATGCAATTCGAGAACAGGGATAAATCCAAAGATAGCATGAGTTGAGAAATACTTCATGTCTCAATGACCAAATGCAACAAGCTTGTATTAATCACAGTATTCTGTCATTGATGATACTAATTATTCATAGCAACTGCACTCCATAAAGGGACAGTAATCCTTTGCAGGTTATATTACTGGGTTAAATTCACAAATCCAATAAAAATAAAGGCTAATTTACTCCTCCATTACCCCCTTTAAATTCCAGTGGAATGGCTATAGTAAAAAGTGGATGTAAGACAGGGAGTGACTTCACCACAGCATGGGAAAGTCTCTCTCCTCCACTCCCTTCTGAAGTGAACAAACAGGCATCCTTCAGCCTCAGCAGAGGGTGTAAAGTACATTTACTGCTCTGTCCCTCATATGGCACTTAATCTTATCTGTCCTCAACCAAAAAGAGTGCACTGGGGAGATAAAAAAATACCCTACACAACCCACACATACTCTTAATCTGCAGCTTGTTGTTATTTAAGATTTCCATAAAACCTGAGGGTTCATATTTCAAAATGTAAAATGAGATCTACGCAGCATCTACTCTATGCGGTAGGAGAATTACTGAGGGAAATCCTTATTTTCTTATTATGCTAGGAGTTAGACCATCAGTCTCACATAGTAATAGAAACCCATTAAAACCAAACCCTCCATCGTCCAGCAACAATACAAGAAAGCACAGTTCTCCTTTAAAGCAGCCTATCAATTGTCACTGAGCAGTGACAGCAGAAAAAATGCTTTCCTGTGGAGTTCTGAGTCATCAGCCTGAACTTCTGCCATGTTCTTGCATTAGGCATTTGCCTGCTGAGTGGTTATTTGCCAACACAGCAAGAGATAAACATGTTAGCCATGGGGAGAGCAGAAGGGGGGAAAAAAACCTAATAAACCAAACAAAAACATGGTGAAATAGTAGAAAATCTTGTAAATATCAGAGACAATAAATGGAAATGATCCTTGCCCCAGCACACATAAAACACAAGAGGTTCTGTAGCATCCTCCTTCTAGGGACTCCTCCGAGGATTCAGAAGTACTTGCTTACATTTAGTACTTCTGTGTTTATAACTCTATTTTCGCATGCTTTTTGACCCAGCAATTTTTGTTTGCTATTTTCCTACAGCTTCAAGTATTAGGTGATAAAACCCTGAATTAGCTGTTCCAATCACCAATTAAACAGAACCATTTCTTATAAACTAAACTCAATTATTCTCCTTTAAATAACCACAAATAGACCTAACCAGTTGGAAACAAAAATTTCTCTTTCATCTTCAAAGCAAGTAACAGAATATAAATACAAATCAATTCTGAAATGCCAGTTAAAAATGGCACTTCCCAGATGTTTTATTATTTCAATATGTGCAGATGCCTATTGTAATAGCCAGCACTCCTGCAAGAGCTCTGCCCTTATACTCACTCTTAATGAAATGTAGGAGGAAAGTAGTTAATGCAGTAGACAAAGTGGGCCATGAAGACAAAATGAACATTTCTGAAAGCCTGTTGACCAACTGGTGTCAAAGAAGAAGTGTTATCAGGGGAAAGGTTAAAAGACCACATGGGAGGAAAAGACTCAGGGTAAAATAAGTGGATAATTTTTAACTTGGGAAAAGTTTAATAAGGAAGTTACCAGAAAAACTTACACATTGGTTTGTCAAAAACCTTTTTACAACTACTCTCCCCCTCCC
>JANRGW010028684.1:6899-30137 GCA_024733675.1 Psilopsiagon aymara
GCGACGACAAAGCAAAATAACTTTTCTAGACAGCAAGGTCCTCCCACAACAATTTTACTGGGAACTCCCTTACTCCATGTACACCGACTGTTCAAAGAATTTTTAATTGACTTATTCTTGCCCTACACTCAGTACTTTTAGGGAGGGGGAGTGGAGTGTGGGGGCTGCCCTTGTTCTTTAGGAAAAGGTCTTTATTTATTTATTTACTTTTTCCCCTCTATGTTGTCACTTTTCTTAAACCTTAAAAGTAATCTCCTGTCACCACTGGTGTGCCTTAAGTCTGGCTTGCTTTGTTACGGTGAAAGACTGGATTCAAACTAGTTATTTCTGCTTCAGCTTGTGCATGCAGTTTTGGAGTGTTACTGACTGTATAATTCCTCACATAAGATCTGATGCAAGCTTCTGCCCCTCCCCCCCATCAGCTATTTTTAAAGGCAATGAAATAGGTTCCTGAACAAAGATTTCTGATACTCTAGGGGTGTTCTAGAGGCCTTTGTTTTCACTTCACTGTCACTGATGGACAACAAGGACATTGACAGACTACAGATTTATGTATAGTAGAGGAAAAAAAAAAGTAAATTGAGCCTCTAGATATGATATGTCTGGCCTAATTCTGGTATGGTCCAGTGAGCTGTGCAGTGTTCTGCCTGATTTATCTCAATGTAAACAGTGTTTGATCTCTCCCATATCAGTTTGATTTCCCCCTCCTTAGGTAAGGAAATCAGGAGAATTTTTGATCCCTGTAGTCAGAGCAGCGGCCTGGCCCCCCACAACTTGTTTTATGTGAGGGACTCCCCAGCCATATCTCCTGTGTTCAATTGGATGCTGCTGCTTCCAGGATGTGCGGTTCATGTTCACCCTGCTGTGCTGGCACTTTTCTGCATGCCTTTAGTATGTCTGTGATGTTATGAATACCCCAAGATCTGTGGATAGCCTTTATCACAGTTTGCATGAAATCCTTCTTTATTTTTAATGGAACACACAGGTCTGATAAACAGACATTTCTTTTCATCCAAATTATAGACCTGAATGTCCTTTTGGCTTTTGCTTGTTTGTGTGTGTAAAGTGCAAAGTGTTTTGTAGAAATTCAGTACGGCAGGAAGAAAATACCTTTCAGATGTGTTTTCACTAAAGGAAAAAGTTTCTCATTATTTTACAACATTATGCATAGTTATGGTATTCAGATTTAATTACATACAGAATAAATATAACGCAGACCCCAAACTGGTGAGATCAGCTTTCAATCACAGCAGGCCATAAGCTCTAGTAATTAACCATACCTCCACAAACCATCCCCACTAATAAATCCAAGGGAAAAAAGAACACAGCAGAGGAAAAAAGAAGAAATGAAAAATACAAGATTTTATAGCAAAGAGCCAAACAGCACCCTAAAGTATACACAATATATCCCTCTGAAAGCATACAATGGTAAAGCATTTGTTTTCAAAACTGAAGCGCCTGACGCTGGGGATCCATAAGTGAGAGATGAGGTCTGTATTTAAGGTAGCGTTTATTTGAAATGAAGATGATTCAGAGAGCTGAGTAGGGAGCCTATGTGGTGACTTGACTCCCTGTCCCTCCATCCATCAACCCTGAGCCCCTCAGGGAAGCACAGAAGATGCAGATATCTAGCAGGTGGTGTGAGCAAACTGCTTACGCTGAGAAGGTGACTCAAGGCAAGGAGATCTGTGCTGCCCTGACCTAATGTCGGAGCTGAGGGCAGTGCTGCAAAGCCCGAGTCAGGAGACTGAGTAAATTTGGACTGCACTCTCCCATATGGGATAGTAGGGCTTTGCAAGAAACATGGCACTGTTTTTCAGTGGTTGTCAAATTTTTCCGCTCTCCTTTTAAGGCGGCACATGCAGCTTTTGAAAGTCTCCAAATTGGAGTCTTAACAAAAGGGATATAAAGCAAGGAGTCATTCTTCAGTTAAAACAAAAAAAAAAAAAAAAAAAAGAAAATTTTAAATGAAACAACGGCAATTGTATAAAATCACCTGTTTCATTCCAGTCAGGCCCCCAGAGATATTAAACACACTTACTTCACAGACTTAATTGCCTCAGGATGAGGCAATCCTGTATATCTTTTTTAGAACCATTAATAACCTACTTCACCTGATTGCAGCAAGTATTTTATTAGAGGATTTGTCAAATGGTAAATGCAAGGACTTTATGCACAGATAAACAACAAAAATTGACCAAATTTAGCCTCCACTTACAGCTAAAGCTCATTTTTATTTTAATCTTCCATTTAATTTGAAACTTAATAGCTTTTCAAAAATTAAACCGATGTGATTTTCCTACAACACTTATTTTGATTAAATCAAATATGCTTATTTCTACAATGCTCAGTGCCTTATTATTGAGCATTGTTGAACATGTGCAATTTTATGTCCACTGTTTTTATTTCTGACATGACGCAAAACCAAGAAGAAATTCCGAAAAAGACAATGAGAAACTGGCCATCTACAATTTATATTTGTAGATAAATACACCTAAATTTGAGGACAAGTGTAGCGCGCTGCCCTCCTGAAGAAATCAAGGGATGCACAGAATAGAAATATCTGCCTGGTTACCAGGACCACAGAAAAGGGTCTGCAAATTTCTGGGTATCTTGGTGGAAAGATAAAATAATGCAGTTATGCTTCAAAAAGTGAAGCTGCCATCCCAGTGGGATTTGATATTTCTAGCAGGCACTGAAGGGGCGGTAGCTGCTGCATGGCATCCAGCCCTGGATAGCTGCACTAAGAGACATGGAACCAAATTGGTGGGAATTCAGAGGAGAATAGAAAGCAAAAGCATGGACTTGGCAAATGTCACCTACAATGAAAGGTTTTAGTAATTTGTTTGCTTTCATATTAAATCAGAGAACTAGATGCCTCAGTGGTGTTTTGGGACGGTGCTGTTATAAGAAAAAGAAGACAATTAATCATTTACTTCTTTGTATCTGTTATTCAAAATTGGATGATATTTCCAGGAAGGAAACATTCAGTTGAATATTGAGGAATGATTTCTACCTGTTGGGATGGTGAAACAGGGAACAGCCTGTCAGGGTATGTGTAGGAATCTCCTCAATGGAAATTTGGAAAACCAAGTCAGACCTCTGCTGCTAGAAGGATGTTTGGAGGCACATCATCCAGATCTAGGGCTGGCCTGTTTTTTCACACTGCTTAGCTCTCTGTTCATGTGGCTCTGTCCTACTGCAAGGTCAGGCAAACATATATGCAATGAAGTAGAGAGACTTCTGTAAAATAGGGGGATGATATCGGATGATATCTCCGTATGCAGTACATATATCTCTGGCTGGGAGTTAAGACATGGACTGAGAATGATGTCTGTCTCCCCTGCTCTACAGAATTGATGTATATTCTACTGAAGCTGCTTTTAACAGAAGGCTTAATTATAAATTTTTACTGCCATATTTTTCTCACTTTTCCTAATATAAACCAAAGCATAACTTTGGCACTGCCTCCCTTACCCCAAATATTTTAATCTAAAATACCACTGGGATGTCTCACAGTGTCTGTAATTTACTGTCTTGCATTGCCACCCTTTGCACAGTTTGCATCTCTCATAGAACTCTGCAGCCAGGAAATCCCTCTTCTGCTTTCTGATAGGTGGCATAGTGGGAGAAGTAAAATGAGAATGGGAAATAAAGATCCAAGAGAATAAACCATTGGCTCTTACTTTCATTATTTTGTTTTCCAGCTGTAATTCACATTATTAAAAAAAGTTATGAAAAGTAGAAAATTCCTGGCTATTAAAAGGTTATTAAAATCCCTGCTTTGATCTGCTTGCAGATCCATAGAGAAATTTCTTGTGTATGTTTGAATGGAAGCCCAAGAAGAGGGTATTAAAAAGAAAGGAATTTTCCACTACAAAAATAGTATTTCCTTATGAAATTCATTATGATTTATTATGCTGTTGTGCATCGGTGACTTTAAGAACATTGTGGAAGATAAGGACTGGTTATGAATTCTGTGTTGGTGAGGATTAAAGATCCCCTTTAATTTCTGATGAATTATCCTAAAAGAAAAATATCATGTCTAAGCAGTAGATTTTGGGTATCTGATTGCTCTTTGGCAGGGGAAGACAGAGACAAGGGCTCTTCAGCCACATGCTGTCTGCGTTCTCATGAGAGTAACTAACAGTTCTTCAGACAAACTCACCACCTTGACAAACTGGCCAAAGGAGGAAGACATTTTCATGTTCCAAATGGCCTTTAGCCCTAAGCTTTTCCTGAAGCTTCTAAATTTTAATTCAATAAATTTAATAAATTTAATGAATTTAATTTAAACCTAACCTCAGGTACCATTAATGCATTTCTTTTTCAAAGCTATCTTTATTTCACTGTAAGGAGAATATGATGAAGAGGCAAAAATCAGCCTTTTGTAATGTTAGCATATAATCAGTCAAGAGCTTAATAGCATTAATATTTCAGTGATAATAATCCAAGTGGTACCAGTTACAGGATAGTCTTTTACTAGTCAATGAAAGCCTGCTAAGCACATCCTGCAGGTGTCCTGCTCTGCTCTGTCTTTCTTGCAAATCGGATTGTTCTTTTATTTTCTCCAGAAAGTGTTCTTAATGTTAAAGGACATTAGCTTCCCTAGGAGATGTCTTAACTGCTGCTGGACCTGGGCTCCATTTATTTTATTTTATTTTATTTTTTTTAAAACTTTCTAATAATTGTTCATGTTATTTTCTGACTGGTGACATATCTTCAGCAAAAAGGATGGAGAATATCAGAGTTCAGAGGAGTTTGCAGCTAGACTGTTTGCATGTCCTCTGCTTATCAGACTTCCAACTCATTACCCCTTCGCAGGTGGGATTTGAACCTGACCTTTCTGTCTTCAGTCTGAGTGTCTTCTAGCATGCTACCTCCTCAGAGCTCCAAATAGCCTTTTCCTCTAGCTGTGTGTTAAAATCATGCTGCTGCAGTCACTGAATGTTGGGGAGAGATCAAGCCTGGTTAACCTGTGCTCTGCAAGTGATAGCCCTCCTCACTAGGAAAGGAACTGGTTTCAGTATCTTCACTGGACTTAAGAATGGGAGTGGTGTCCAACTGCTTGTCAGGTGAAAACAAAAGGAGGTTCTGTGTATGTCTGTACGGAGACTTTCTAAATTATTTATTACTTTAAATGTACAGAAAAAATGTACAAGCTGGATCACTTGATAGCAGTTTTGCAGGGGTTTTTACAGCTCTGGAGTTGTGGATGCTTACATTCTGTTTAGGGCACATTTTAGGTGATTTATGTTCTGTTTAAATCTGGGCCCAAGGTATCAGCAATGAACTGATTTTGCAGAAGTAGTCTCTGCAGTAAGATTCTGATCTGCTACTGTCTGGGAACTTAGTTTTCAACTAGAACATTAGCTGTGACAGAAAACAAGGTTCTTTCTTCCCTTAAGGAGCTGGATTATAAAGCTGTAGGACTGAAGAAGACCTCAAGAGGTTAATGTTTTTTGTGTTAGTCTCAAATTACATACCGGAGACATCTTGGGAATGAGGAAAGGAATCTGGAGAATAAGTAGCATCAAATGACTTCCTAGCTTAGGATCCAGGAAGGGAGAGTAAGTGATTTGAGTATGAAAGCTGTAGTTTAAAATTCTACGTTAATACGTGTTTCTGTCTTAAAGTATGCTCTGAAGAGCCACAGCATACTAGTAGCTGCAAGTGATATTTCTAAAAGCACCACTCCTACTACTTTACCCACCTAAATTTTGAAGGACATGTCTTCTCATGTTGTTGTGGTTGCTGTCCAGCAGTACCGATGATAGAAAGTCTCTGGATTATTGCTTTCTGTTTCACATAGTGTTAATTCTTTTGGGTCTGCTAAATTCTGTGACCATTTTACCGTAGTTTCAAGTTTAAATAATTTTAGTCATTGCCTAATGAAAGCTTCCTGTCTTGATTTGGTACCCCATTTAGAACTCAGCTGGTAGAATTCACTTTTTCAAGTCAACTTGAATAGTAAGCTATTAGACAATAACTGGCTTATCTTCTCAGATGTGAAGTACTGCATGACCAAAGCTTTATAAACTCTATGTGTGGGAAGCAGGATAAATATGGATCTGTACCTGTTCTATAGGCAGACATACATGGGATCACCTTCTCTTCAGGTTGATAGAGAACAGAGTTTAAAGAAGATGGATGTAATGGTTTAAGCCCATGTCCTGGGTTCAGCAGTAGCAGTCATTTTTCTCCTTCCCAGTAGCTGGTGCGGTGCTGTGGTTTTGACTTTTGGCCTGGGAACAGCTCTGATAACACCAATGTTTTTAGTTATGGCTTAGAGATGTTTGGTCTGGCCAAGGACTTTCTGAGTCTCATGCTCTGCCAGGGAGGAGGGGAAGCTGGGAGGAAGCAGAGACAGGACACCTGATTCAAACTGACCATACAGCTGCCTTTCATCTACAATGCTTTCAAAGCACTGGAGGGGCCCAGTGGACTAGATACTTGCCCATACTCCCTGCCACTCATGACAGTCCAGCCTTAGGGAAAATCTCTTGGCCATCCTAGATCATAGTCTAACCCCAGACAAGGCCCACACCCCAGTCTGCTTAACTCTCAGGACCAGACAAAATGGTCATGGGTAAGAGACACTCAGTATGCAAGCCAACATGGTGACCCCCATCACAATTAGCAGGCAGGTCTCAAGGGTACCCAAAGGCCATTCAAAACTGTCAGAACTCTCAAATGATGTTGCTGTACTTGTCACTGAGGCTGGTGTAACTGCTGGGAAGTGCTGCGTGGTCTCCTGCATCCTCCTGGGGCTCAGGCTCGCAGGGCTCTCTGGGCAGCTGCTGGGGGATGTTCTCTGCTGCTGTGGGGCTGGGCTCGGCCTGTAACTCGGAACCATGCAGTTGCTCTCTCATTCCCCCCTTTCTTCCCCCTTGCCCCTGGAGGGATGGGGAGAAGAATTGAAAGTATGTAACTCCCACGGGTTGAGATAAGAACAGTCCAGTAACTAAGGTATAACACAAACCCCTGCTGCTACCACCAATAGTAATAATGATAAGGGAAATAACAAGGGGAGAGAATGTAACTACTCACTACCCACAACCAATACCCAGCCCAACTGGAGCAGTGATCTACCCCTTCTGGGTAACTCCCCCCAGTTTATAAAATGGGCATGATGTGCAGTGGGATGGAATACCTCTTTGGCCAGTTTGAATCAGGCGTCCTCTTTCTATTTCCTCCCAGCTTCCTGTGCCCCTACACACTAGCAAAGCATGAGATTGAAAAAGTCCTTGATCGGAGTAAACATTACTTAGCAACAACTAAAAACATCAGTGTGTTATCAGCACTGTTCCCAGACTAAACTCGAAAACACAGCACTGCACCAGCTACAAAGAAACAAAAAAATGACTGCAACTGCTGAACCCAGGACAATGGACCAAGAAAAGAAGTCTTCATTTAAGGCTTTCCCTTATGGAGATCAAGGAATTCCTCCCCTGCCCCAATGATTTTGGTGTCAGTGTGTGGGTCGCTTTCACTACATAGAGCTGGAAATGCATTCAAAATATACAGGGGAAAACTAAAATAAAGTCCCAGAAGAGAGTCGCAATTATTCAGGAAAGTAATCAAGGCTACTGTTACAGGAAAGCCAGTTTATGCCCACTAAAATGACTTCCTTTGCTTTAAAGAAGCATTTGTGGTGTTCTTTCTCAATAGATTTTTTTTTTCCTAAAAAGAACTTTTTCCATAAGCTCTGGATAATAGACTTCTGAAGTACTCCAGGTGCTCTAGGAATGCAACACATCTGATATACTCTGTTCTGTCAAACTGTCTGTGGATTGGAAAGTTTTCTCTAGTCTTACTGCTTTCACAGTGGACAAGAAAATCTGTTAAGCTAATTCTTGTTTTCAGTCTAAGACACTGAGAGCTTACTACAATTTTTTTGTATGTATTTTTAATAAGGGCTGGTAGATCTTCATGGTCTGAATTTCCCATCTCTGTTGAGCAACTCATCAAAGTTTTGGTCAAAATCATTGAATTCTGCAATCTTTATTTGATGTACTTCAGGTTTACTGGCACCTCCTGTAAAGAAGACATAAATAGCCCATTAAAGTTTTCCTCTAAGGTCTTAATTTATAGTAATAATGAAAAGATAAAAAATATGCATTCAAGTACATCCTTCTAAGAACAGTAACAGTACTTTGTAGTTCTCCTTAATTAGTGTATCCAATTTCTCCTCCCTTCCAAGTAAATAAAAAACACCCAGGAACTACCATGTACTTCCACCTTTTGAAGGTACAGTTGAATGAACTCATATGACAAATATAGAGCTTGGCAACCTACTGCTCTTAAAGCTATTAGTCCATTCATTCTCCTACTGAGCTGAGTCCTAAAGACAAGTGTGCTTTTGTGACAGTCATGACATACATCTTCATTTTTGGTCTCAGTAAGGGTTTTATTTTGATAAAATATCTGACATAATCATACACAAATGTGTTCTAAGCTGGAACATGTTAACTTTATGCTAACTTCTTAATTTTCAGACAACTGTATTATGTCACGCAAATGATAACATCTTTCTGTTTGAATACTAAATCCAAAAGCAAGTAGATCTATCTCTGCTTATACGAGTTCTGTGAGAAACTTCATGATTCTTAATGTTTGGATGTTTGTTTTTTTTTTTTTTCATGGAAAGGAGTTGGAAAACACAATTATTATTTTAATTTTATAGACTTTAATATAGTCCTTTCAAGTGGAACTAAGTCATTCTTTTGGGACAAAGAACCTATTCTGAATACTTCCTCTCACTGGCCAGGAAAAGCACTTACCTGTGAAGGGATTTGTTCAATTCTTCCAAGAAATTTTAAATCATCACTGTTGTTTGTGTGAAAATATATGTTCAAGAGTTGTCTTCATCAAGCTTTGGCAACTACTGTAGACATTTCTGTTTCCTTTACACTGCCCTTTTGCTTAATGAATGTGTGAAGGTTTCAGCAGGATTACTGTGGAAGCAGTTGACATTATAGTTTTAGTATACAGATAGCATATAGAACTATTTTGTTTGATGTTGGCATTGATGGTTTCTCAATTCACTTGACACTAATATATCTGATCAAGACTGAAATTATGTGCCTAGGTTTGGGCAGATGAGATGACATGAGAGATGAAACTTCAGGTGACCCCACCAGTGCTGTGTATTCCACTGTGTTGCATAAACTTTATGCTTGTATGGTAGCAAAGGTTGCTACTGAATATTGTAGTGACTTATATCACATCTCAACCAGGACTATAACAGAAATATAAAAGTAGAAATCACAATAATTACAGAAAAAAAAAGGAAGATACTAACATGACTGGTTTTGTCTCTTCACAGGGGGCACTTTTTAGGTCATGGATTTTTGTCATAAAAGGCTCCTACTGTAGTAGCTGAGACCTTTTTCATTTCTGTTTGGCAGAGGAAGGAGGCTGTTTTCTTTTTGGTTTTACAGTTATAGCAACTATTTGCCTATTTGCCCTGTAAATAGTTTTGACATTGTGACATTAGATTAATTCAATGTGACTTTGTGGGACAACTTAAAGCGACTGAAAGATTAAGTCAGGCTGATCAATTTCTAAACAAGACTGGTTGCCATCAATAGATAAGAGACTCTGTTCATCAGACACCTGTGTTGGAAATGGTAATGCTCAGGTGGCGCTTCTTGGCTCCTGAACCCAGAGCTACATTTGAAGAACTTTTCCTTTTGTTCCTCAGTGTTGACAGTAGTGCTTGATGATTTTTGTATAATACACTGCTTAAAACAGGAATATCAGCTCCTTTCCACTTATTGACTGGCTGATACTGTGCTTCAAGGTCTATTTCAGCTTATATAATCAGCACAAAATTATCAATTGCATATTATCTGCATGTCTTGATTGGTCAATAAGTTTGACATTGGCACCTTTATAGAACAGAAAATGCATATAAAATCATCGAGAATCAGCTATTTAAATTCTGAACATTTATTTACTATTGTAAAATATCTAAGAATGGAAAGGCTTGAGTGATGTCAGTTGATAGTTCAAAATCACCCAAGGTAAATGCTTATCCACATAGTGCATATTCAAGTTGTGAAACGCTTTGCCTCTGGTTGCTAAGATGTTATACAAGTTGAGCAACTGATTGGATAATTTAATAGAAGAAAACCCTATCGAGAGTTAGAAATGCCAGTTTCAGTCTTCAAGAAGTCTGAAATGGCTGAAACTGACACTATTCCCATTTATCTCCCAGTGTGCTTGGCCTCCCTCCTCCAGGCACCCACCCTCAGCCATTGTTGGAATGGGATACTCCAGTTAATAAAGCTTGATTTTACCTACAACAGGGTTTTTTTTTTTAGGGTTTTTTTTTTTTTTTTTAGCTTTTATCCTAACTTGGAGCTAATCCAACCCCTGTGGAGTCATTGACTCAGCAAGATGACTTCCATTGTAAGTTAGGTTGAACCCTGGAAATTGCAATAGTAGAAGTGTCAAAACCTCAAGTTATTTCTACTACTGTATTAACTGATTATGCTTGGTGCAAAGTTAAAGGATAGACTAGACAGAGCATGACTCAATTTTGTCTAAAATGTTATAGTTCTCAAGTATATTTTTGTACTGACATCTGGATATTCCAGTATCTGAAGCAAATAGGAGCAAACCAGAAACCACCTGGATTTCCAAACTCCATATGTTGAAGATGTAAATACTCACAGTTTTGCCTTGCTTCCTGTTTTCTTTGAGTTTTCTTTTTTTCTTTTTCTTCCTGTTCAACTTACTTGTTCTTCGGAAGCTTCTTAATTGATTTACTTTTATTTTTTCAATTTCTTTAAGCACAGTGGTGTTATTCTGCAGATAAATAGGGAAACCCTGACCTCTGCTGAAGTCTAAGGGAGACTTTTTCTTGATATGACTCCACTCCAAGACTTTACAGCGGTAGCCACTAGGTCTAGGAGTAGACTTTTTATAGTTATATGATGTAAGGACCAACATAATCAAGTCTGAACTTCTCTATAGGTCAGGGTATATGTTTTACTCAGTTGTCAGTCTCAAGTGTTCCCCTTTTGTTCATCTGTGTAATGGAAAATATTGAAATATTGCTTTGGGATTGGATGTGAAATTCAGCTGTATCACACAACATTTGGCTCACTAGACTTCAGTAGAGTTAGATGAAGAATGAATTTAGACTGTTGAAATAAACTCAGTTAATTGAAGTCAGCCAATAGGAGCTTTTAGTACGTATTTGAAAGAAAAATGTGGACCTTTTTAACTCTAATCAACTACAGAACATTATTAAGTTCCCATAAGAAATGGTTTAAGTGCAGCATGATAATGAAAAATGGGAGTGAAAAAATTTTGCTCACTTTGAGTAGCTCTACAATCTTGAATCTGAAAAGAAACCACTTTACATAATAGGAGATACTTACAATGTAGTCAGACTGAAAAATACCTTGAATTATAGAAGGTAGCAAATTAGAAAAGAGCTTGTAAAGTGATAAAGCCACGAAAGTAATTTCAGGCTGGAGAGATATCCTTTTTAGAAACCAAGGAGGTGCTAATGACTTGTGTGAAATGGTGTCTGCAGTGCCACACTGAATCCTGGGAGCCCTGATAGTATAAAAATATCACCAGTGAAAACTAAATAGAGCAAACTTGGGAAATATTTTAGAAGTTGGGGCCAAACTATGTAATGTCTAGCCAAAAGCTGGTGTTTCCACTCTGCTTTAGGAACACACACTTAAGAAGCTTCTTAGTGATTTTAAAGTCAGACAAACGTGACAAAACTATATGAATAACCTTTTCTTGCCTCCAGGTGGGTTTTAACTAGGTAGGAGGCTGAACTAGATCTTTAGGTGGACTGCCTGGTTTCATCACTATATATTAGTATTGTCTTTGAGTAATCTAGTACAATTATTTCTATGTACATCAATATGCCATTTCTTCAGATTTGTCTCATTCTCATAATGATCTATGTCTCTTGCCTTATTGCTGAAAGCATTGAAATAAGTCAGTTTTCTTCAAACTACATAAGTGGTTGCACTGGGCCAGGTCAAAAGTCCATGTAGCCCTGTGTCCTGTGCTTGATTATAGCTATCAACAGGTGTCTAGAGAAGAATACAAGAGCAGCTGGTATGTGCAAGCAGCAGTGATGCTTCTCAGACTTGCATTCCAAGGTTGTTGTGGGATTTCCTCCTGTAGAGATGCCATGATTCTATTTACTAGCCCTGTTGAGTTTCTTTTTTACGAATTTATCCAGATGCTCTTTGATCCACATAGATTTTTGGCAGTCCCAGTGAAAAGAGTTCCTTACCTTAACTATGCACAGTATATCAAGAATGACAGATTTTTCTTCTGAACTTGACATTTACAAGTTTAACCTTATGTCCCCTCAACTCTTCTAGAGAGATCATTCCTTGTATATCTGACCACATCATTCTCGATATTATGGAGATTTACTATGTCTCCATTAGTCACTTAAATAATTTTCTTTTTCCAGTTCCAGGATGCTTAGTTTATTTAACCTGCTCACTCCTGGAAGCTGTTACTGAGTTTTCTTCAGACTTGTCATCATTCTCCAATTTTTTTTCCCATTCTGTTATAGCTATTTGACTAGTTACATTGGTTTAACTGTAACTGCTGTCATTTTGATAATTTACGAATTTGGATTCTCATCTTGCTGTCAAAGGGACTGAGTCTATGTCAGCTGAACTGAGCTCAGTATGAATCCATTGCAAGTATCTGATAACAGAATTGAAAGCCAGAACCATATGTTCTCCTTCCTGATGATGTGGACAGCTTGGACTGAATGATTTCCACTGGTCTGCTCGAAAGGGCTTTTCTTTACAGTTATGATTGTTTATTTGCAAATGTCCAGCTTAACCTTAGTTATGAAGGATACAAGAACATTTCCATTCTTCTGAGTAACCCGACAAAACACATCACCCTGAACTTTGGAGGAAAATTATTTAAGCAAGAATTCTTATTCAAAGCTCACTGTTCTGAAAAGCAATCTTAAAAAAAACCCCAACAAATGCCCCCACCAAAAGAAAACCCCCCAAAACCTCAAACCAACCAACAAAGCCCAACAACAAAAGAAAAAAAAAGAAACCCAAAAACCACCACCACAAAACCCAACCAAAAAATATTACCAAAGGAGAAGATTTTGATCTAATGCCCTGAAGTTTTTTAAAACTGTATAGTAAAAAATAGTCAGCTGGAAATGACCACCCAAAAGAGTAATTAACAGGAAAGGCAGGAATTTAAATAATGCTGGAGCAGCGCTCTGCAGATGCTCACAATTTCAGCACAATGGCTTATGGCAAGGGAAGTTCAGCATGCCCCTGAGCCTTTGCAGGACCTAGGCTACACAGAGAACATGTTTTCTCTCTCCCTAGAGCTATAGAAATGATACATCTTGGATAAAATTAATCCCTGATGTATAAGTTAAAAATAGAGACTAGAAACAATTCTTTTTAGATAGAAACATTTGCATGGGATAAGGCCTAGTGAATATTAAAAATCTGTGATGTAACATAAGCCAGAGCTGGATAGACATTCTCAGAGGGCTCTGTAAAAACTTACAGAAACCTGAGGTAATGATCAGGCTAGGAATGTTTTTAAAAATAACTTTACCTGACTTCTTCAAGGTCCAGTAATTTTTATGTATTCAAAAAACCCCGTTCTCTGACTGCAATCTCAAGCCATTGGAAACAGGATTTCTCTCTGATTTTTGGTGTGAAATGGATTTTCTTCTAAAATATCCTATTTGCGCAAAAAGTTTATCTTGCGTGAGTTCATTTCCTCTCTGGACTGCAGAAAGTGAATTCTGTTCCATGCTAATCAGCCTGGATAGTTAATGTCCAATTGGTGTGTTAAGTGTTTAAGTTTATGGCGTTATATAAATAAAGTGCTAAATACGAATGAAATAAAAACATCATTACTACAGTTTGCATTAGGCTTATAGTGTTGTGTTCTCAAGATGTGCAACTGGTTTGTGTGTAACAACTGAAGGTTATATACTTTAGATTATGAGAAGTTCAAGCATGTGGTACAGGAAGAAACATCAAAGGTTAGACTGTTATTATTAGGACACTTCAAAGAAAAGAATTTCTGAAGGCTTTAAGTTTTATGGCAGGTGCATGAGGAGGTGCCAGGTCATCTCAGGGTGGTCAGGAGTAGACTACACTGAAACTAGATTGCATAGGACTCCTTTTATCTGTCAAAGACAGTTGGGATTCTGACTTAGAAAGAGTTTTAACAGTGATTTTGAATAGTGGACATCAAGCCTCTCTAATTTCAGCTGCTCTCAGCATGGAAGCTTGCAGTCATGGTCTCTACCAGTGGGCACATCTGGGTAACAGAAGACTGGTGCTCCTGGTCATGTCCCAGCTACACAGCCTCTGGTGCAGTCTGTGGTAGCCGCCAGGTCAGGCAGGCTGAATGCTTGACAAAACACTTTAGGTTTTGAAGCAGATACTTGCTTCAATAATTATGGCAGTATGGTGGGATGACCTCTGCCTCCTGCTCAATGTCTATAATCCATTTGAAGACACAAGTGCCATTGTTTTTTTCTTATTTAGGAGAAAGGCAAAAGGAAATGAATTATATTTGTAGTTTGAGCAAACTAGCACAATAAATCCAACACCTTCTGATTAGAATGTGATCGTATTCCCCTAATGGGATATTACATGAAGCTATATGGAGAATAATATTTTTACATTCAAATTAAGCGATAGTGTTGGTTAATTTTAGCTGGTTGGGGCAATATATGTTCAGGGCTCAGAAAGAAAAAACATTTATTACTTTAGTTTGTCCAGACTTCTCTTTCCTGGAGACTTGTATCTCAGCCTCACCTGCTCTCTGCTAGATCTCGTCAATTTAATACTGCTTAACAAGTATATTCTTCTTTGGAACATTATCAGCCAAAATAATGACTTTGTCATAATAAAATGAGAAAACAAAATTAATTATATATAGCAAACAAACATATTCCCTTCAACCAAAAGCAAAAGGTTTTTTTTTTCTGCTAATGAATTAATACATTAAATACAGTTGAAAACCATTTTATATTGCTTTGATCATTCACTTACATGTCATTAAGTAGACTGAGCATTTTAGTGCGAAAGAGCTGTGTTTACAAATTAGTACAGAGGACATGTTTCACACTGTAGATCAGCACATATATTGTGTTTTATTTCAGCTGCACATGACACAACCTTAATATTGGAGCCAGATGATTAAAAGAACATTACCTGAGCCTTGAGAGTCACTGAATGAGCTATGCTAAATTGGTTGTTTTCTATTTTGTGATTAATTGTGCTTCTAAACCATATTTTAGTGTGCTTTGTTTTTCTGTCCCCAGTCATCCCATATTATTAAAGAGAAATTCTGCATATCTCTCCTGGAGTCCAATTAAGGATTTGCATCATGACTAGATTTTTCACTTTAATTACTGTATATAAAGTAGGTTTTGACTTATTTCCATATTTATCAAACTATGCAGAAGAAGCAAAATTCATCAAATAAACAGATATCTGTGGCTGTAATTGCAGCCTGCACTGAGCATGTAGGAAGAAAATATGAGGGTCCAAATTTCATTATGTAGAACATAATAAACATCTGAATAATTAAACTGTGTGTAAATCAAATGCTTGGCAGTAGTAAGAATAAAGAAGAGACACCTTAGTTTGATCAGAAAAAATTCCATGTTTCTAAATATATTAAAAAAAAAAATATTCTAAACACAATTCACTCAGCAGTGAGGAGGAAAACAAGAACCAAAGCCTTAAATTTGCTACTTGTTATCAGGTGAGGAAGGATGCCATGCATATTTAGAAACATTTTTTCATAAATAGTAAAATATGCTTAGCTCTTCCCTCTGCATGTGTATTCAAAACATGTTACAAGCAAACTAGAGGATGCAAACTCTTACATTGAAATGGCAAATTAAGACAGGCAGCCAGCTTTGATAAGCTGCCTGAAATTGAAGGTTTGAAAATTGCATAATTGCTAAAGAAGAAGCTTTGTCAAATTTAACTGTGAGGATTTCATTCTTCACTTAAATATATTATCTTAGGTCCCAGTTAAAAGGAATGCAGGAACATTTGTTTATGAAATAATTTCTAAGTTTTAATTAATTTTCTCTACTTGCCATGAAGTAGTACTATAGTTTCTCTTACATTTTGAAGTATGGTATTTTTAGTTCTTTAAAAATTTAAAGGAAATTATATTCCATATAGAACTTTGCAAATTTGTTCCAAGCTAAAAATAATATTTTGAGAACCAGACCTGAATTCAGTGTAAAATTTTACTGATGTTAAAGCAAAAAGTAGGAACATAAAGAATATCTATACTGGTTTGCACTTACAATAAAAACCAACCTACAACCCAAGCCTGTTGTTCTCCCCTTCTTGTCAAACGGATGCAGTGTGTATCACACTTCAGCAAAATTACATCTACTTATTCCAGAACAAAGCTGGGTTTTTAAGTAAGTTTTAAAAATATATATTTAATTGCTGCTTTGATTAAAATTTCTAGGTACATAAAATCTTTGCAATTTGCTGAACAGTTTTTTTTTAAAAAGCATTTTGTTGCTTAGATTTTTAAATTTTTTTTTATTGCTATGAAGAGCTACTATATGTTAATTGCATCTTTTGTAGATGCTACAGTTGTTTCTTGGAAACAAGAACTTGTTTTATTAATTTGTGTCTTCTGCCTTAGTATATGATAACAAGTCAGGAAAAGAGTGATAACAACTCAGATAAAGGACAAATACAGAAATTAAAAACTGTTTTAAATGAACACCAGCAAAAACGATTTAAGCCTGGGTGAACAAGAGAAAGAAAAGATAATAAAAATAGCTGGAGGTAAAGAATGTGTAATGAAATTCATGCCAAATTTTGATCTACACTCATCAGCCAATCCAATTTACACATGCTGTAAGAAAAGCAGGAGATGTGCTGATTGAGCAAAGCTTATCTATTCTTCAGGGTGAAAGAATGGATACATGTGCCTCAGTGCATTTCCTATACTGGGACCTATATAAAACCTTCCTATACAACCACCATTCAGCGAAGTCGAAAGGACCTCGGGCAATGCTGAAAGTCTGGATAAAAGGAAATATTGTTGAGTAAAGGAGAAATAATCATGCAACAAGCGTTCACCAGCTCTAACATCACTTTTAATTGCTGCAAAACCTTTGACAAGATGTAACACTACAATGAGCAAATTGGGTGTAGTTTAGCTTAGTTTACCATATTAGGGACCATTATCTGCTATTACAACTGTAGTATTACTCTTCTGTGTGGCACCTGGCAAACAGCGAATATGCCAGGCTTTGGGTCAGATGAGTATGACAAGGAACACAGGAAAGTCAGAATAACAAGAAAAACCCAAACCATGCCCTTGACATAAGGTTAGTATACCTATCTGTCAGGGTGGTAACTTTCTACGAGGAAGATGAGTAGGGTAGGCAAGAGTGTAAAAGGATAAAACTTGCTTCAGTATGTTTTTCTATAACATTGTAGGTGCTCTCCTAACCCTCCTTGGTTAGTCTTCTCTGGTAGGGTAGAAAACCACTGGTTGAAGGTACCAATACAGATTCATATTCTGACTGGGGAAGTATCAACGAGGCAATGGGTTCTTTTACAAGAGAAAAGATGGAGGTGAGACTTCCTTATTAGCTATGTCTCTTTGCTTAGGATTGAACAGTACAGGTAGGAACCAAGGGAGAAGCTTGCATCACTACTTGATATGTTTATCTTGGCATGCAAATGGAGAAGAAGAGATAAAGAGGAAGGAATGCAAAGATGCTAAAGTAGCAATAACCAGTAGTCATAAACACAGCAAGTTAGTTTTCCAGGAAGCTGACAAACTCACTCCATTGGTATAAAAATGTTAAGCCAACATAAGTCTTCCATGCTAATCATCATAGTAAAGTTGTGTCTTAACATTGCTAGGGATCAAGGGCTGACATAAAGAAATTGTCTTCCTAAATCTTAGTTTTTCTCTTTCAGTCATACTGTAAATATTAAAGTGCTGGTTTTAACCAATGAAAAAGGTTGCTGAAAAGAGAACTGTTATGGGGCAGAGGTGAGGAAGGTCAGCTGTCCTGTATTGGTCACAGTCACCACTAGTCAAAATATCTTTTGCTCACAATTTCTGAACTGAGATTTGTGATCTGAAGGAACTGTGGAAAGCATGATATTTGTGCCTGGGAATAAGAGAAGAGTAAAGGATCAGAGAGCAGAAATTGCTCAGATAATACATCTGTGCTCAGCAAAAGAGGCATACAGGAGAAAGGACATCCTCTTCCTTGAAGAGAAACACATTATATAGAAATGCATTTAGGTTTACTGGCTGTCTTTCATCTGTTTTGAGTCTCTTCTCCCACCGCTATCCTCCCCAAGAGCTCACTTTTGCATGGAAAATATTGCATCAATGGCTGTGATACAGAGGAAATGGAGATCCACATCTCATATTTTTAAGACCTGGTTACAATTTGGTTGCAATGCACAAAGTGGCCAACTGTGTAGCAGCAGAGTTTATTAGACTATCCAGGTGTTTCCTGTACTTCCAGGGAAGGATCAAAGTTTGTAGTTACAAGGGTGTATAGATTATCAGAGTGTATGAAATATATCACAAATGTATTCACTGAAACTCTGTCAGAGCTACTGTTGGAACTGTACTATTAGCCTTAGAGATTTCAACATCCGTATAAGCATCAAACCAGATGAGGTAACATCTGTTTTCCTGGTAAGACTGAGCTCCCTAGATTTTATCCAGCCACTTGACAAGCATTCAGGAAAAAGTATTTGATTTTCATTTGCATATAATCTAGTTGTTGGAAATACAAGGGGACTCTTTTTGCTTTGTTTGACTATTTTCAACCAAACATCATTGCAAGAGATATTCTTCCTTGCCTAATCTAAACAGTGCCTTCACTGTCAGGTAGGAGTTGTTATTACTGGGTTGTTTTGTTTTGGTTTTTTTTTTGGTTTTTTTTTTTTTTTTTTTCCCTTCAGTGAAGTATAAACTTTATCCTCCTGGCTTATTGTTAGTGAAGAAAACCAAATTCTCCAGGTTGTACATAATATTGCAATCAATTTAATATTCATCTCAGTGATTGAAAATAAGCATGTTCAGTGGTTGAAGTTCATAATTTCTGGCTTGGGAAATGTAGCTGACACTTTCTGACCTTCATATCTTTATTACCAGATGGTAATATTGACTGATATTGGGAATATTTTTCCCAGTTCCAATGCAATTTATTTTCAATTGTTCTTCTAAGAAGGTTCCTGAAAATGCAACTGTTTTGCAGATTTAGGTGCTTATGGCACTAACAATATTTCAAATACCCTTTTCCCCCTTCAGTAAACACTTTCTCTTTGTTTTTCTATTGTCAAAGGTAATATGAAGATGTTATTTATGTTTATATTTTTTCTTACTGTAATGATACATTCTTTTTGTATTTTAGGATGTATTTAAATTGTTCAGTTACTTGACATGCTCATAAATAGAATTATTTAGCATTATTAATTGCTATTTCTAGTCAGCTTACCCAAGGTGATTTATTTTCAGATATTCAAACATTCTACCCGTGCCTCATACTACATCTATTTATATTTAAGAACTCAGCCTTACTAAATATTTCTTCTGATGTTTATGATATTGTTGACCTTTTTTTCTCAGCAGTGGATTCTTTAGATTTTTAGTCTGAAAATCACTTCAAAAGTCAGATAAATACTTATGGGTCAATAACTGACTTTTGCTTCTTTGTCATATAGTTCCTGTACTAGTGACTCTTGGACTTGATGGTTTTAAGATCCATGGAACTGTAGCACATAGTAACAAAGCACTCACAAATATAATGCCTATATCAGTACTGACATAGGCTTAATAGAGTGCTTTTGGTGGCAAAAAGTGCATGTATTCGTAAAAATATTTTTTGCATAAGAATGACAGCTATTTACTAATCTATCACTCTCAGTGGACTCTATTTTGATATTATTCAATATTCTGCTTGAGGTAATGAGATATGAAGCAAAATAAAGTGAACAGTACTGAAAAGCCTCTCTTGTTTTGCACAGGGCGATGCAAAGGATGCTTGAAGTTTTACACACGCAGCTGTTTTTGCCTAGTGTGGATCAATATGGATAGCATAAAATTGAATAGGTTCTTCCACGAATTTTAAGAGCTGCAGTGAAGCAGGAGGAAGCCCTCTGAATGCAGCAGTACTCTATCAGTATCAGTGAAGGACTGCTTGATCTCTCAAGGCAGATCTCTTCTCATTCATAGGACATAGTGCCACAGAAACAACAGTAAAATTGTGGAGGAGCCCTGCAAGTGCTCAGTCCTATCTGACTCTAAATTTCACCTTGCTTAGTGGTTTTCCATGTGCTAAGTTCTGATTATGCTCCTCATGTTAGAGATGTAAAATAGGACTATGCACAGTTGCTTTAAATGTACATGGTTACTTGCTGAGAACTTTCTCAGATTTTTGCTTTAATGACTGTCCTATCAAGGGTGTCAGCCAAAGCTTGACTGCTGTCCTGGGTTCAGCAGTAGCAGTCATTTTTCTCCTTCTTAGTATCTGGTGCAGTGCTGTGGTTTTGACTTTCAGCCTGGAAACAGCGCTGATAACACCAGTGTTTTCAGTTACTGCTTAAAATGTTTAGACTGACCAAGGACTTTTTGAGTCTCACGCTCTACCAGGGAGGAAGGGAAAGCAGGAGGAAGCAGAGACAGGACAACTGACCAAAACTGACCAAAGAGTTATTCCATACCACAGCACGTCATGGCCAGGATGAAAAAAATGGAGGACAGGGACTCGGAAGAGGGGGATTCGCTGCTGGGTCAGGCTTGGTATTGGGTGGTGAGAAGTTGTATTCCTCTTCCCTTGTATTTCCCTTGTCATTATTATTATTGGTGGTAGCAGTAGTGGCTTGTGTTTTGCCTTAGTTACTGGACTGTTCTTATCTCAGTCTGTGGGAGTTACATTCCTTCGATTCTTCTCCCCATCTCCCCTGGGAGCTGGGGGGAAGAAAGAGGGGGGAGTGCCTGAGTGAACTGCCTGAGAGGTTTAAACCACAACTTCCCCTCTGTAGCTGTATCATGTACGATACAGCACACTAAAAAATGTTTTTGGAAAGATGCTGCTACACTCATTGTGTTAGCATTTTAGTGGAGAGAGATGAGGCTTTTCCCAAACCGGAGAACCATAAGTAAGATAAATCTCTAAGTGGTTGCTTTTGAAGACTATGGTCATGTCTCAGCGCTCCATAGTTCAAGCTTAAATTAGTCTTTTCCAGGTGTTTCATAGTGGTAGGCACACCTGTATTTATCCATATCTCAAGTCTCCTTCTGAGCTTTAGTTGCACTAATACTATAGAAGAACTGAGGTTGCTGGAAATACATTTTCTTTAGACTCAAATCTTTGATAATGGTATCTTTCATAATTCATCTGGCACGTATATAAAATACACTATTTTAATGACATTAATTCCTACAAGATGTAGTTAATAAAACACGTGCCACATGAATGGTTTTTGCTGGAGCTTAAGGCAGACTTAAGTTATTAGAAGTGAAGGGAATTGGGAAATTCTAAATGAAAACTCAGCCCTGCTTCTTCTCTGGAGAATGGGGATCATGTTGTGTTGATATTACTCATTTGAATATATGAAAGCCTCTTTGGGCATCTACAGGGTCTTATAAACATTACAGTTAAGTTCTTATTATCTCCATTTGTATGCTGCTATGCTACAGGCAAATACTGTCACCACTAGTTGTTAGTTTCTTAACAGTATCCACTGTATGATACTAGCTAGTAAAAGGGCAATCCAGAAAAAGGAAAATGGATGAATACTGTATGGTATTGATAAATACAGCATGCAGTATGAGTCCAAGCTATGAAGGGACAGCATAATCCACTTAACTATTTTTGGGGCTAGGAGAGCTGGCATCCTTACTCTCTTTCTGTGAAAAAATGCATACCTCCTGGTTATTTGTATTGTAAGAGGCTGATGTTTCTTCGTGTCCTGCTCAATTTAGGAGGGTGGGAAAAGGATAGGTGTGTTTGGAAGTTTTCTGATTCCCAGGTCATTCCCTTAGTGTCAGGTGACACCAAGGTTAAGGTGGTGAAGGGATGATAGTATCCCTAATCTTCATTAGCTGTTTATACCAGGTGGAAAAAGGGATGCAAATTTTGGACTGTGCCTGTGTGAAGGAAGGACTGAGGGCCATGTGCCTCAGTAGTTTTACTCAAAACTGAGAGAGCTGAACTTTGTGGAAAAGTAATCTAGGCTCTGATTCACAAATTCTGAAGAAGAGGAAATAGGAGATAAAGTGCATGTATTTTAATTTCAGTACAAAATCAAATGGGCCAGGTCTGTGCAATGGCAGAAACTGGGTGACATTCTGAGGACTGCGTAGCGCTGCAGCACGGTGTCTGTGTTGGAGGCTGTCTTGCAGGCAGCCTGGGTGCTGGTGGCAGGCAGCCAAGGACTCCTCCACAGGGAGTTGCCAGAGCTCCTGACAGGGAATTTCGTGACAGATAGGGTAGACTATGTAGAAACCTATAAATGTATCCTTCAAAGGATGCATCTCCATCTTTGTGTTTCTGCATGTATTGCCCCTACTGACAGATAGGTATTAGGAGAAATACCCTGCTTTGGTAGAACATTTCAGAATTGTCCACTAGGTAGTACCTTCCCTTTTACTAGAAATGGCCAGTGTTAACTGCTTTCAGGAGTGGATTTCCAATGACGGTAGGATTTGGCAGTTCCTATTCCTTTTCAGAGCTTCATGCAGACTTCATATTTGTGAACTGTTACTTCCTCTGTTTAATGATTGTGCAGAACATAGAAAAGCAATTCAAGGAATTGTTATACTATCAAAGAATATGTTTCTTTAAATGCCACAGACCTTCTTTGACATGATTTCTTGAACACAATGCTCTGAACATGTAGGGTTTGTTCATTATGCTTGTGAGGTGGGCTGATGCCAACCTGATGAAGTTTAACCATGACAACTGCAAGTCCCGCACCTGGGTCAGAGAAATCCCAGGCACAGCTACAGGTTGGACAGAGAAGGGATTGAGAGCAGCCCTGAGGAGAAGGACTTGGGGGTGTTGGTTGATGGAAAAATGAACATGAGCAGGCTTCAGTGTGCACTTGCAGCCCAGAAAGCCAACCGTATTCTGGGCTGCATCAAAAGGAGTGTAACCAGCAGGTCGAGGGAGGTGATCCTGCCCCTCTACTCTGCTCTCGTGAGACC
>JANRGW010028688.1:0-32178 GCA_024733675.1 Psilopsiagon aymara
GCACCCCTGACTACCAGCTGCCATAGAGGGCCCCACCCCAGTCTCCGCCCTACTACACTCAAGCACAATAGTAGTAGCCGGAATCTTCCTACTAATCCGCACCCACCCACTACTCAACAACAACAAAACCGCCCTCACCCTCTGCCTCTGTCTAGGCACCATATTCACTGCTACCTGTGCCCTCACACAAAATGACATCAAAAAATTATTGCCTTCTCTACATCCAGCCAACTCGGATTAATAATAGTCACCATTGGATTAAACCTCCCACAATTAGCCTTTCTCCACATTTCAACACACGCTTTCTTCAAAGCCATATTATTCCTATGTTCTGGCTCAATCATCCACAGCATCAATGGAGAACAAGATATTAGAAAAAATAGGAGGCCTACAAAAAAAACTTCCAACAACCACTTCCTGCTTAACAATCGGAAACCTGGCACTAATAGGAATGCCATTCCTAGTAGGAGTCTTCTCAAAAGACCTTATTATCGAAAGCCTAAACACTTCTTACCTAAACACCTGAGCATTAATCCTAACCCTACTAGCCACAACCTTCACCACCACATACAGTCTATGAATAACTTTACTAGTACAAACAAAATTCACTCTAATACCAACAATCGTCCCCATAAACGAAAACAACCCGCAAATCACAAACCCAATTACCTGCTTAGGTTTAGGCAGCATCACAGCTGGCTTCCTCATCACATCATACATAACCCCAACACAAACCCCACCAATAACAATACCCCCAATCACAAAAACTGCAGCCATCTTAGTTCTAGGCATTATCCTGGCCCTAGAACTCTCAACCACCACCCACACCATAACCCAACCTAAACAAAACAACTACTCTAACTTCTCCCTCACACTAGGATACTTCAACCCACTAACCCACCGCTCAAGCTCCACAACTCTACTAAATACTGGACAAAAAATTGCCAACCACCTAATTGACTTATACTGATATGAAAAAATAGGACCAGAAGGACTCGCCAACCTCCAAACCATGGCAACCAAAACCTCCACCACATTACCAAAGGACTAATTAAAACCTACCTAGGATCATCTGCACTACCATCCTAATTGCCTTAATATTATTATAACCAAAACTTAATGGCCCCAAACCTACGAAAATCCCACCCCTTATTAAAAATAGTAAACAACTCCTTAATTGACTTACCAACCCCAATTTTGGTTCAGTCTAGTTCCTTGAGAAGTAAAAAAGTTGCATTTTCAGACCCTTGTTTGTAGTACATGAATGTACTAATTTGTTTAAAAATCAGAATGTTGTTTGTTTGCAAGGAAGCAGATGCATGACAATGGCACCTACCTCATCTGTGATTTGATTGAAGAGATGGTATTTGTTTTCATAGATTTTTAAAGACTTCCATGAAGGGACTATTAATTTTGGACCAACATATAAATACGACGTTGGCTCAGAGGCTTATGATACAAGTGACAAGTGCAGAACGCCAGCTTGGACTGACAGAGTGCTTTGGTGGAGAAAGAAACTGCCTTTTGAAAAAACAGGTACATAAGATCTTTCTTCCTCTTTTATCTAAAAGTTGTTTTAGATTTCATCCTGAATCTACATAAGGGGATTTATCTAGTCAATGGTGAAGAAGGGAGTTGGTGAATTCAGAGCTGTCAGTTGTCTTCAGATGGGTCTTGTAGGCTTTGTCAAATTGCAGTAGCTTTACTCTAGCAGACATTCTTTCAGCTTCACTGGAATAACTTGTAGGGCTAGAAAGAGCCATTTCATCATGTGAACAATAGGCTCATGCTAGAGAATTAAAAGGTGCAGGGAGTTCGCTCAGGAACAGCAAGCAATCCAGCTGTAGCAATCTAGAAATTATTCTGTTGTTTTTCAACAGAATCATTAGTCCACACAAAGTTCCCATGTTATATTGGCTAGGTTGTTGCCACTGTTGTCCTCAGCAGATGTATAAGCACTTTTCTATAAATTCTTCTGCCTTAGTAATTCTTAGGAATATTTCTGCTGGCTTCTGGAATTGATTAGTGTTTGTAATCAGTGTTTGTAAAGTACTTTCTGATCATGAGTGGCTAGCACAACAGGAGGGCTGTTTTCACTTGTTATTTATGAGTTGCACTTAACAAAATAAAACATATTTCTTTGTGTGCCTAGGGACAGTTTTCATAACCGTTCTTTCAGTTTGCAGGTACATCCCCTGGTGTTTATAAAATCTGGACAAAATCATATTAAAAATGTAATTGCTGGAGAAGTAGTTTGGTTTGTGCCTGCAGATTTGCTTTTTCATATGCCTGGGAACTACTGCTTGGAATCCAGGTCATACCATGAGTACACTGAGGGTAAAAGGTACAAAGCAAAACTAGGGCAATTGGAGAGCATCAGTGTGATACAGAGTTATACACTCTTATTAAAGGAATGAAAAATAATGTAAAATGAGGAGCTTAAACCATTGAAGGAGATGTAATCTGGGAAGGAAAAACTGTGTGAGATGCAATAAGAAAGTTAAAAAAGCCCTCTTGAGTTGGCTGTTTCATTTTAGGAGAAAGAAAACCCTTCCGCATATTCTTTATTTTGCATAGCAAGGCTTGCCCCTGGCAGGACTTTAGTTGGTGGAGTATGCACAGAACGTGTATCTAAGGCAGGTTCCCGTCTTCAGAGCTTGTAGGCCTCCCACAGCTAGCTCACATGGGTATATACCTGACCCCTTGTCTGTCCATCCACCTTCCCAGCCTTCAAAGCTTTTCTAATTAGCTCGCTGTCAGACTTCTTCTCCTTTACTGCTGGTGGCAAGGCTTTTCTGCCTCTCAGCTCCAATTCTTTTGCCTGGCTTCTTTTTGCTGTTACAGGCTAGAGGTTTATTTGCCTTCTGAGAAGAAAGTAGCCTCAGTGTGAGTGATTAGGCATGAATATGATATTCTGTATTAACTCATTTTCAACTCCAGAAGAAAAGAAAAAGGAGCTGTCCATTAGCCTAACCAGTGACCTGGAACCTTCCTGTTATTCGCAGCAGTATAATACTCTAGCGTAATGTCTGGAACACTTTGTCATCTTCATGCAAAAGAAGTATTCAGAGGTTAGATTTGCGTAGGTTTGCTTTCTTTCATATCTTGTGTATTATTTCTTCAATCCCTGTGTATTCAGATTTACAATGTGTTTTGAAGGTACAGTGTCTGTTTCTATGCTCAGTAAGGGGGCAGGAGGCAAAATTCTAGTATGACCATGTCAACCCAGATTGTACAAGCAATTGATTGGGTGACATTCAGGTTGAACATTCTAGAGGTGTCTTACTCTAGTAATCAGCTGTCTCTGTTGCACTCCCTGTCCTTTCTGTATTTTTGCTCTAGTCCCTAGCTGGTAAATATTTCAGGATGCAAGAACAAAAATACCCCACCTTGTACTACTAGGGTCTGTAAAGTGTATCCTAATAGAATAGCTCTTAACTGTTAATACAGACAGCTTTGAGTGAGTTTTAAATCATGTTTTGTGCTGCGTAGCTGGAGAGATCAATCTTCTAGACAGCGATCTGAATGCTGAAACTAAAGTCAGACACACCTGGACGCCCGGAGCCTTGATGTACTATGGGAGAGCCGAGCTGCAAGCATCTGACCACAGGTAAAGTCCTAAGCAAATAATGAAAGAAAAGGGCACTAGGTAGAATGTGTCATACTGAATTATGATGCATTCATAATGTCATAATTCTTGTATTGTGGTTGTAATACATACATTGTTATAACAAGAATTACACTCTTATTCTGTGTTTATTATCCATTTGGAGGGTTTTTGTTCCCCTCATGGTAGTTTTTATACCGGGGGAAAGCATCTATGGTCTTGTGTTGATTTCTGCTGCACTGTGATATAGGCAAGGGCTGGATAAGTTATAACAACAAGTATAGAAAGTTGAGGGCTGCTTGGTTTTGGAAAGCTCTGACAGCAAAACAAGCTGCTCTGATGGGCTTCCACTCAGCTTGCCATGGCAGAGGAGGAGGCTGGGACAGTTTGGCCTGAAGAGCTGTAAGCCATGTACACAGGGCTAGGTGTGACCATTTCAGAGTAATGAAGTGTTGGGCTTCTGGGCTTCCCTCAGAAGTGGAAATGGGAGAAGGAGGGAAAAATAAAGACCAATGTCCTCTGGTTGGTCCATATCATTAACTTGTCTTTAGGGATATGAATGACCTTTCATTGTTAAGCTTTTTGAGGGAAGTGAGGCAGTGAACAAATTCTATAATAAATACAGCCTGAAAGCTCCCTAGCATTTGGAATAAGCTTTGTCTTACCCTTTGCATGCCCTATGGAAGAGCTGCAATATTTTTTTTCTCATAGCAGCACTCAGTGACCCGCAGTAACTGGCTCTGTGCTTCTCACAGTGCTTCTGCATGCAAGAACTGTTCTTTATTCCTCCAGCAATGGAAGAACGTGCCTCTTGCAATCAATTTCTCTGTGTCAAGGCTTTGACATTGCTGTCTTCCACAAAACACAGTGGAACTGCCGCACTCATTATAAAGAACCCTGAGGATGCAATTGGTGAAACATGACTGTTGTACATTGGTTTTCTATTTCAGCAAACTTGACTGCAGAAACTGCTTTTTAATTACAGTCAGCAGGTTTGCTTTCCCAAGGTTTGTGCTTGAAAAAGGGCTTGTCACATATGGAAATGCATTATGATTCACAGTGCTTGTAGAAATACCTAACTATTTCTATACTTCCTTCCCCCCCCCCTTCTTTTGAGCTCTGCTATTGTTGCTTTCACATGTTCTGGTAATGCATATTTCTAATCTATGGCAAGTAGGAGGCAGCGATTCCACTTACTGCTCTCTGTGTACTTGCAGGTGGAAATCTGAGAATGTGGATTGCATCCACTGAGATTAGACAAAATTTATGCTTTCAGAGAGCTGTCTCAGTTTTATTTAGATCTAACACACAGAGAGGTGATTTGTAAGAAAAGGCTGAAGAAGCAAGTTTGCAATGTTGGCTGCTTATAATGTGATGGATTGACATATGTTGGCTACATAATCAAGCTATACACTTAAAGTACTTTGTCCTTCTGCTTTTGGAAGAAGGCATCTTTATGTGGCCTTGTCTAAGAGAAAATAATATATTGCCTTCCTGATCTATAGATGTTTTGGAACACAGTTGTTTGATAATGAGTGAAATATCAGATTTGCCAGAAGTGCTACACACAATTGTTATTTGAATTCCTTTACAGTCCTTACTGTTACATTCAGCTAATTCAGGACTGGTAAATATATTTAACAGTGCTCAAGACATGATCTTCCGCTTCAGGAAAAATGAAAGAACCCACCAGACTCTGAACTTCTGGGTGGTATTGCCAACCACAGTGCTCTTTTGCAGTGAGACCTTAAGTAATTTGTTCCACTTCTCTTTCTGTGTAGGTCATACGTAATGATTACTTCCTTCTAAAGCATAGCAGGCTTAATTAAGCATTTGCAATGAAATGTAACATCGTGGAGTTAATGGTCATAGTTGTATAGAGTTTAAAAAATACAGTGTTTGTCCTTCACACAACTAAGTGCTTACCCATCCTGCTGCTTGACACTGATTTTAATTCTATATAAGCATTTCCTCTTGGGTGATATTCATCTTAATTTTAAATAAGCATTTCTCCTTTGTTTTATATAGGCCAGTGTTAGCTATTGTAGAAGTGGAAGTTCAGGAAGTTAATCAAGCTGCTCGTGAGAGTGTTTTCCAGGAAGTGTCATCTTTCCAGGGACCACTGGATGCCACAGTAGTGGTAAATCTGCTATCACCAACACCAATAGAGAAGAATGAATTTCCTGAGGATTTGCGTACAGAGCTTATGCAAATGTTTGAGAATTATGGCACTATTGTCCTGGTCAGGTAAGCTTGGGATCTGAAATGGCATGTCAGCTATTCAAGAACGTAGGCTAGAACTTCCTTTTTTCTCCTGGCAGATTCTAATTTTGTATTAGAAAGCAATTGCTGCATTCCTTTCCTGCATGCTGGATTCCTCATTAGAAATTAATACAAGTGTTTCGAACACATTTTACCTCTCATCAACCTGTTAAAGAAATAGTCTAACAGTTCTCTTAGCTGAGTGGAGGAGAATTTTACCCGGTATGGCACCATAAAGCAGAGGCCTTGATGTGAATCATCACCTTTACATGCAGGCCCCATTTCCATGCATTGCCTCTGTTGGAGGGCCCTGCCTCACTTCCTCTGAGGAAGTGCTGCTCTCTTCCCGCACTGTCATGCTAAGATTTCCTAGCTCGCACACCTTTCTTTGGGAGTCATTTTGGTTGTTTGTTAATAGTATGGGTTCTTGAAGTTCCATCACCTACTGAGTTTGAGAGGGAGAGTGCAATGTGATACCTTTTGGCAGAGCAGTTTAATTTCATTCTGTACAGGGCTCCAGCATGTACAGCTCCTGTACAAGGCTGTGAGACTTCTGTTTTGAGCAATACAGGCAAAAGACCTGACAGTTGACCCCAGAAACAAGATCATAAAATTGTGTATGTTATATTAGACCCATTTATTAATGGAGAAAACTGATGACCTCTTGTATGGTTTTATGAAGTACCAAATATAAGTTGAAGGTTTAAAAGCAACCCTGAAGGAACAGCAGCATCACCTTGCTTGTGAAGAAGAGGATCAAGAAAAGAATATGCTTTGGTGGTTTAGTTTTGGTTTTAATTTCTTCACAGCTTGATCGTATACCAGTTTTTGGGAACATCACGTGTCCTCTGAGGTGAGGACATGTGACATACATGGGGGGTATGGAGAGCCATGGAAGTTAGTACAGAGGGAGTGCAGATATCAGACTTGATCAGACCTGTCAACAGCTGCTGAGATGTTTGTACTCATGCTTCATGGAGAGGCAGTCCTGTCAAGGGCAGGGTGCTGGGGTCACACAAGGGAGGGTGGGGAAGAGGAAGAGCTGAACTGGGATTCATAGAACATGTTACTTCCCCCAAAAGAGAGTTGTGAGGAAAACACAACTAAAACCAAATATAGCTATACAAAGCTATCATGCTTGCCTTTAAGGCTTTTTATTCAATGGTGAAGTAAAATGCCTTGTTTTTTCTCCTCTACCTTTTTTTCCTAGGATCACTGGAGGTCAAATGCTGGTGACATTTGCAGACAGCAAGTCAGCTCTTCGTGTTATGGATATAGATGGTGTTAAAGTAAGACTCTCTCAAAGCTTTAATAGGAATTTCATAACAAATTTTTCAAAAGTGGTTGCTTAAATGAGACAGTTGAGTTTCTATCTGTAGCAAGTAGCATTATTTCAAAGAAACATAGTGCTCACAAAGTCCCTAGCTTTCACAGCTGCTGAGGCTTTTAATGCAGTATTTCAGTTTTGGAGGGCAAGAGGTGACTCTTCTGGGTGCTCCTAAGGAGTGCTTAGGATCTGGCCTTTGATACTGGTGCAGAATATATGGACAGTGCCGTTGTTCTGGCACTTGAAGCAGTTCTCCTGAGATAATATGTGACTTCATGCTGTTGCCAATGCATCCTTACAATTGTGGTTTGGAGACTTTTCGTTACTCTTAAGTGTATCAAATAAACTCTTTCTACCAAGCTGGAACAACATGATTCATTGGCCTCCATGGCAAACTCAGCATTAGCAGTAGGCATTTACCTTCCCATTCCCTGCTCTTCCTTCCCACATACATGCTCTACAATTCATCAACCCCCTCATTTATGCTGATAAAATTGTTTGTGGGGCTGCACTGTAAACTTAACACTCAAGTAACAGATATAACTCCTTTTTCTTTCATATTTAGAGCTATATCTTTTGATTTGTCTCCTTTCACTGGTGTAATTTATAGCACAAGCCAAAATTCGGTTGCATGTGTGCAGTGTCTAAAGGTGCTGGGAACCTGACTCAGGAACTTTCCATATTAATTTTGTTTCACAGCTGCTGGCTTGGATATATCTCACCTCAAATGTCATGAAGCAACACATACAAGCAGTTGCAGCATTAACCTGTTTAATACTATACTTTCCATATACATCAACCATCATATTTGGGATTATCTGAGCAGAGAATCTCCTTACAGATGGCAGCAAGTAGCAAATTCCTTTGTGTTTTCAAAGCTACTTACTCAAAAATGGAAGCCTCCCACACCATTATTACTATCACAGTATTGTTTTGACGATATTAGTTTTTTCATCAATTTCCCAAGTATTTCTCAAATGTAGCCGCAGTACTTTTGAGCTGTGAGGCTTGTTTTCTTTCAAGAATATAGTTACAGCCTGAAAACTTGGTTGGGGGGTAGGAAGAGTGCTTCCTTTTCATTTAGCTTCCTAAATGAAGCTAGTTGCACCAGTTTCTGAAGGAGTTGTACAACAGACTGGCAGCACTTGCTTAGTCTCTTCAGGTGTTCTTATCTTGTGAAGTTGCTTGGCAAAGGGAATGCAGTTCTTTCTTTGCATTAGGTTAGAGGCAGAACAGTGAAGATCCGGCCCAAGACTAAGGACTGGCTAAAGGGCCTTCAGGAGGAAATTGCTCGAAAACGGGACAGCATTGCCCCCATGTCCCCCACGGCAAACTCCTTTCTTCTGGAAGAAAATTTTGACTTCTCAAGTTTAGACTATGACTCGGAAGGTGAGCAGAAGGATTCTAAATGAAATTGTGGGAAATTATTTTGCTGACTTTGATTGCATAGAGAAAGTACTGTGTGAGTGTCAGTTCGATCTTAATGAGTAATGAAGCCACAATTCTTAAAAAGAGGATCATATCTAAGGCCATGACCTGCCTTGTGCCTCGGTAGAGAACTGTTGCTGGGATTGTCTTATCAATTTAGTGTTACAATATATGGTAGCAAATCCAAGTTATGGTACAGTTGTCTGTGTAGAAACAAGCTCTAATGAAACACATGGGTTGCACAAGAAGCTTGCCCAACCTGTGAGTTAAATGCATTGACTAATAGTAGAGAGACACAGAGAATACATTTCCTCACTAATTCTTTCTTGCTTAATATTTGAATTCAGGTGATATAGTGGAGGATGAAGATGATTATTTAGATGATACTCTGTGTCAACACCTAGTAGAGGACACAGCTGAAGATATGCCTGAGAGCTCTGGACAATTTGCATCCACACCTCTTTCAAACAAAACTGGACACAACCCACAGGTGTATAAAGGTAAAGTATCTACCTTCTTTAAAGCAAGGCCTGAAGGTTTCTCCTTCTGTCTGTATTTGCCTGTTCATTTTGATTTTCATTGTAGGTCCTCCAAAGATGAGGATCGTCTTTTTGGTACACGTTCATGCTCAACCTCTCCTTTGAGTTAGTGACAGTAGCTGAGTTCCTCAGGCATAACAGCAACACAAATAATAAAAAGCTTACATCCTCCTTCTCTGTAGCCAGGGCAAGGCAAGAATGCTGAGAAATTCTGGTTTCCTGTTATAGTCAGGAGAAATTAAGTCTTACTGTCCATTTCATGTTGTTTGGCACCAGAGTATACCACAAAAAAATGTCTGTTATTTTCTCATTAGTGAAGGACAGAGCAAAATCAAACCAAAGGAATCCTGTAGATTCAGTGATGGGCTTGGCTCTGTCCTTTGTGCATTATCTGTTGCAATGCTGTCAGGTATAAGCTGGACAGTGCAGCAGTGGTTTTGTTCAAACAGCATACTTCAAGGAGGCCTAAAGTTTCTTCTTTGTTCCCATTTTATTTATTTTTGAAGAAGTTGAGGTTCACACAACAGGTGTATTCGTTCTTATAGTGTTTCATAAATTTGTTACCTTTTTTCCTGGTCACCTGGCTTGTTTGTATGTTAATGGGAACTGACCCAATAAAGAGAAGATAAAGCTGTGAAGAGAATACTGATAAAAGCTGCAGCAAGAACCAGTCAAACCAGTGGGGGTCTGACACTGGAATGTGATCAAGGCATGCGCTGATGACCAAGCATTGACAGGCTGGATCATGCACTGAACACTTACTTCATTGTGACAGCAAGTGATTCAGTAGCTGTCATTCTGTGCTCTCTCAGAAGTGCTTTGTCTTCTGACATGCAAGTGAAAACTAATATTTTCAACAGCTGAGTCAGAAGCAGAGTTCAAAAAGATTAAATGAAATTCCTAACTTTACACACATTTTCTAGAGTGATACACAGCTTTCTTGTCTGCCTTGAGTCATGCTGAGTGCAGTGTGGCCAGACCGAGAAACCTAGCCCTGAGTTGAGAAGTAATCTGTCATTATTAAACACTGTGAAGCTGATCACTGTATTATAGGATGACTGACCCTCCAAACACCTCTGGCCTACTGTGTGATGATTCATTAAGCTACAGAGAATTGGAGTGTTTCTTTTCACCCACACTAACTCTTCTCCACAAAAAATATCACAAAGTAAACAGAGATTATACAGTTTGAAGGAGGTCAAGGTGTGGTCATGATCTCACATAGCTCAAGGTATTATATATTCAATCCATCTTGAAAGTCTGTGCAATTTCAGATGTGTCCATGAGCTTCCAATTCTGGCTGAGTAACTTCCAATCGAAGGTATGAGGACTGTATAGCTGATGTTAGATGCAGATGGAAACCAGGGATGGGCAGAACAGTGCATATGTATGTTTCTGAGGTCAGAGGAGGACATAGCCACACAAAACTGACGTCACTGGGAGCCGTAGCCTAAAACCAGCAGCCTTTTAGGGGAAAGAGTGGCAATGGCTTTTTTTTGTCCTGTATTCAGTGTTACTGCTAGAATTTCAAGCTGTGCTATTAGACGCCTGCATGACTCCTTGCATCCTACTGATGAATGTGTATTGGCAGCTTAGAAGCGTAGAAAATTCCAAGAGAAGGGGGAGGGCAGGTTGGGCAGATCATCACAGACTCTGTCTCTGTGGCTACCATCCTCTGCTAAGTGGGAGATGGCAACTGTGAGGCAGCTCAGTATTCCCTGCAGAGCACAGCCTTCCGAAACACACGAACTTGAGTAAAAACCCCTCAAGTATGAGAAACTGCTGCTACACAGGTCCTTCCCCATCCTCTCCAAGCCACAGGGACAAAACTAAGCCCAGTGAATTTTGGAGCCCTAAAGAACAGAGCTGCATGGCTGGGTAGCCGTGGCAGGGTAAGAGAACTGAATTGAAAGCCTTCAATATAGCAGAAGGGGAGACAAAAGTAATCACTGCTTCTCACCTTTTGAGCTGTTAGAGAGGCTGAGGCTGGAGGAAAGACTGTGAAATTACCTAGTCATGTAAGGTGCAGCCAGGGGCTACCAGACTGAGGCAGTTGTACTCTGCAAAAACAGAGATGTGACATGGGAGCTGTTCAGATTTTTCACTGGCATGAAAGAGTTCTCCTAAGCAAGGAAAGTTGTCTAACCTTCAGAGAGAAATTCCTGTGTTCAGGAAGGAAGAACAAGGGATTAGCCAAGATTAACCAGCCTCCTTGTGGCAGTCATGACAAAGTTTGAACGAGAACAAGTTGTCACCAATTCTGGCTGTGAAAAGCTCGGAACCTAGTACGGTGACTAGTAACACTGAAACCAGATGCAGGCAGTCTTTGTGTTGGTATAAAAGGTTGTTAAATGCTGGAAGAGAAAGAGAAGTGTTTGACAAAAGGGCATATGTTTCTTAGAGTGGGAGCAGGAAGACATTCAGGAAAAGCAAAGCAAGATGAAAGGAGCCACAGCATGTTGCTGAGATACCAGGTTGAGGCTTGTCGTTCATAATTCGCTCTCTCCTGACCATCCAAATTTGGTGCATCTCACCCAGCAGGTACCTAATACAGATTCTTCCTAAAATTTCCCTAGATGATTCAGTCCTGGCAGATCTGAAGCAGGAGCTGGAGGTGGGTGAAGAATGCTGTCGCCGGCCTCCAAGCAGGTCTCTGTCCATTCCTACCAGGCCTCGGCCACTTCAGCCACCACAAAGGCCTCCCCCTCCAGGTGAGTTTAGCTTTCTTTAACCTTATGTTGGCACCAGCTGAACAGTTTTGCTGCCAATTGTAGGTGACAAAGAAGGTAATACCTTGCTCTGAAATGTCAGGCTGTTGAGATATTTACACTTACTTCCCAGTCTGACTTACTTACAGCCTGACTGTAGCTGCAGTTAGTGGGAGACGTTTGCCCTTAGGATGACAGATTCTCCACAAAAAAATGCCTTCAGTGAGAATGGAATGGCCCATATGTTCCATACTAACTCAGGTTAGAGAGTTGACCAGCCACTTTGTGGCAATAAAAATAAATATCAGTATTTATGCCTGTTGACTTTCAATGTCACTGAGTGTTTTCTTACAGTTTCTTTGTTTCTGACTTAATTGTAATTTTCCTGTTAAAAAGCTTTCACAAAATACATGTTCTGGCCAGTTTTTGTCCTTTCCTGTTTTGCAAGCAGTTCTTGCTTTTGTGTTTATGAGAAAGAAATGCAACGTGGATTATAATTCTCAGTGAGGCACAAAGGGGAAGTGATGCTCTTCACCTAAGCTTTACCCGCCTGAGATGCCATCAGTGCTATGCTGCTCCTGTTTTTATGGCTACTTCTGGATGAATGCTGATTGCTAGATTAGCATAATCATCTTCACCTTCTGTAGGACACAAGCTATCACATTTTTCTTGCAGACCTAAAGTCTCTCTTCTGTGTATATTTTTCAGTCTTAAAGGTTCTGTCAGACTTGCTACTGGAAGATGAGTTATTTGGAATTATTCACATTCATTTCTGTCTTGTTACACAGAAGTGACAACTCTGGTATCTATATTTCTGTGCCTGGACCTCCTGAGGAGATTCCAACTGGACACAGGAATTTTTTTCACAGAGAGAACTATCAGCATTGGAATAATCTCCCCAAGAAAATGGTGGATTCCCCCATGTTGGGCACTTTGAAGATTCGGCTGGACAGGGCTTTAGCCATCTAGTCTAGGTCATGCTTTGCCTAGAAAGGCTGGACCAGATGATCCTCAAGGTCCCTTCCAAACTGGCATTCTTTGATTGTGTGTTAATGCTCAGCTGAGGTTATTAAATTAATTAAATGAAAGGAAGACTAACTAGGGAATTGTTTCCTGAAGCAGTTCCAGATTTCAGCATTTCATTCTGTGTTGATAATTCTTTTCAGCTTAGATTAGACCAGTAATAATTCAGCCCATCACTCCTTCTAGATTAAAGTGTCTGGCTCTTGGCACTCAGGCAGAGGGACTTGAAGTCCCCAGTATCCTATGCGAACATCTTACCCAATGCCTGTCCCTGGAGCAGCAGGAGGGTGACAGCATCTTTTTTACTTATCACAAACAATTTCAAAGCGCATTGCTTTTGCTCCATTGCAGATAAAATGTTGGACTAGCTCTTGAATATAAAAAAACCTTTTTATTCCTCTTTCAGCTGGAACACTGAGCAAAAAGACCCCCTCTGACGGTTCGCTCTCTCCAGAAAGCAACTCCTCCTGCTCCATCCTGGCAATGGCAAAGCTGCTACCTGGAGCCCCTCAGCAGCCAGTGAGTCCTGCCACTCAGCGTGGCCACTTAGTGTTGTCCTAATCACCCTCATCCATGCGGCCGCAGTAGCCACTGAACACCACGTACATGGCTGAAAGTGGGTACATTTAGATTAGATAATAGGAAACAATTCCTCACTAGGAGAGTGGTGAAGCAGTTAGCCCAGAAAAGTTGTGGATGGCTCTATCTCTGGAACTGTTCAAGGCCAGCTTGGACAGGGCTTCGAGTAACCTGGTCTGGTGGAAGCTATCTCTGCCCATGTCAGAAAGGTTGGAACTGAATGATCTTTAAGGTCCCTTCCAACCCAAAACGTTCTGTGATTCCATGACACACCTGCCATACAAGGAAGGCAGTCCATCACATGCCTGAGCTTGAAATGCCAAGATGAACTTCTTTGTACTGTAATACTAGATTGTAGGACCTGCTAGACACCAGATAAATGTTATTAATTTGCTAGGAATTAGGGAGGCCAAAGAAGGATAGAAAGTGGTGCAAGACTGGAGCACTGTTGGTCTATTCCATGTGCTGCTTTTTGGTACAAGGCAACTTGGGTTTTCAACACCACAATAATATGCTTTGATTCTTTTCTCACCTCTTTTTTGATGGGCCATGCTAGTGCCCAGAATACAACTCCTGACCAGCAAGGCTGCTCTCCCTCTGAGGAGACCAAGACCAGAATGTGGAAACACATCCCCACTCCTGTCTCTTTGGATGAGAACCCCGGAGTATTGAACAATGGATGGCTAGGGGACTAGCTGTGACAATAAACCATTGGTCTGTCTGTTTAGTGGTAACAAAGATGTAGTATCCTCCAAAAGATCCCCCACCTTTGCTGTATTATTTACAGGTTGTTGAATAGCCACTGGCAAAACCAGAGCTTTGCAGGTATGTGGTCTTAGCTGTAGGATTACAGGCATACTAGAAAAATCAGTTCTCTCAAGATCACTCATTCTTTTTTTGTTCTTTTTTTTAAGCCTAAAGTCCGGACTGGAATAAGTAAACCTTACAACGTCAAGCAGATCAAAACCACCACAGCTGAGGAAGCAGAAGAAGCTATTAGATGTCTTATGGAAGCTAAAGGAGGTGAACACAGAAATCTTTCTTTAAAGAAAACTGCAGGTGTATTCATGCATTCCATCAAAGCCCAGAAGCACATAATCCTATTCAGAAACTCAGCTGAACACTGACATACACATTCAGGCAAGGTTGTACTTGGTATTCTCTGACCTGTTACTAAGAGCATCTTGGACTATTTATGTCCAGGTCTAGTCTAAAAATTAAAAGATAAAGATGGGATCTTATTAAACTGATGGTACCTGTGTTAGCTCAGGGTTGCATAAAGGATATCTGCTGCTTTATTTGGTGTATGCTCACTAGTCCAAGCAGAACTAAAAAGCAAGTACAACAGTGGGAGAAATAACCTGCATTCTGTTCATATTTGGGCAGCAAGTATAGTTGTAACCTGGACAGAATTTTGCACTACTGTAGCTTGAATAGCTGAGCTAAAAAAACATTCTGTGTTTAGACTGTCTAATCCCTGGAGAAGAGCTCCTTGCAAGGGCAGGTTAGAGCAGGAAACCGACTTAAGTATTGAAACTTAGGTGGTGTTGACTATATCCTCCAGGGCTGCAAATTGTCCTGCTGATGCTGGATGAATGAGAAGGAATGCAGCATGACTCTGAGATGGTTACCTGAGTTTGCAAGGCTCTCAGTTTAGAAAGAAAATATCCCTTTTCATGTGTAAATGGAGCAAATGCAGTCTGGAATAATCCAGTTTAATTAGAAATATCATAAAGGCATCTTGATGTTTATTTCTCAGAGAGTACTGTTCATTTGGCTTTGAAATCACATTTACTCTCCATTGATTTTGAAATTCACATTAAGCATTTCACTCAGGAAGCTTGTCCTGTCAGCATCACTTTCAGTCCCTTGTGCTGTACAACCAGTTGGTATATATAGTTTTTCCCAAAGTACAAGATGTGCTTAGCAGCATTACCTTGATTTTCCAGGTAAGGAAACCAAGGCAAAAGGAGACTCATGACTTGAGTCCAGTACTCCTGACCCCCAGCCAGTGTTTTTTCCACTCAGACAAATGGTGGCACATCACTGCTGGCTTGGCATGAAATTTTCCAGGCAGGGGAATCTTTCCCTAACTGCCTCATACAGATGTGATGGGATTGCAGAGGTCTGGGTTTATTTCTAAAACCTGACTTCCTGGCCTGAGCCAGCCTTTTAGGCATGCGCTTTTTAGGAAACATGACAGAAAGAGATTACCTTGAAGCTACATTCCGCTCAGGCCAAGACACTATTTGGTTTTGCATTTCAGGACTACAGGAAGATGCAGTAAAGCCTGCTCCAACTAAAAACCAGTCCTTCACCAAACCTAAGCCTCTTCCCAGCTTGGCAAAGTCAGCATCATTTCAAGGGTCACAAGCAGGATCAGTGCTTGTGCCCCATCGCCCACCACCTAAAGTTCCAACTACGAAGAAGCCAGTACCGCTGCAGCGGCCAGGAGTCAAGGTGGAACACGTAAGAGTGTTACAGCAAAATGCATCCAGCCTCCCTTATAGAATGTGAATGATGGCAGGAGGGGTGGCCTGTTAAACAGTTTTGTGTATGAAGTCCTGTCATTTGAAGCTCTTAGCCAGCAGGCACCAAAATGATTTTGTGTACTGTAGTCACCAAGGCGTAGAAATGAAAAAGAGTAAAAAGAAAAGAGAGCCCTGAGTTCCTTACTTGGTTGTATTCAGCTTTTCTATTTCTCAGTCCATTCTTTTAGATTTTGTTATTTTTATTCTGGTTTGTCTAAAGCTTCTCAGGATTTAAGACTCATCCTTTCTTTATCACAGTGTTTATTTCTGACTGCATCATGAGTGGTCTGTTCTGTAGTGATTTGAGGCAGCTTCATCATCAGTATGCTGTTCTGTATCCTGTTCAGAGACATGTAACTTTGCTCACGCACCTTGTAATGGGATTCAGCCTTTCACTTTGAACGCTGGATTCTACTCAATAGTTCCTAAAAATGCAAGCCTGGAGGTCTCTGTCAGGTCTCTACAATAGAGATAATAGTTCTTCACCTCGAGAGCTGCTAAAATGATTATTTAATGGTGAAAGCAATTTAAGTACAAAAGAAAGAGAAATATAATCTTTTATATTCTTCCTTTGACAGAATCTCTGCTAGGAAGCTCTAAGTTGTTAGAACTCCTGCTTTACCTTCCTTTGTAAAGGCATTCATCCCTTCCCTATAATGGACTTTGTGCCTTCTCTACTTTTCACATTCACAGAAGTAAAAAACCCAGAGCACACAGTGTGTGCCCTTTCCTTTAACACTCAGTAATAAGGAATGGTCTGTTTGTGTTGTCACTATTCCCAGGGTGCTCCTGAAAGGTGCTCAGAGGACTTGCTGTTTTGTGTTAGTTACATGAGATGTCTTGCAGTAATCTATCAGTTTCAGTTTGAACCTGCTTCAGGTTTCCACTTCTTCCTTCATCTGAGTGAGTTCAGATGGGAGTTGTGTACTTGAAAACCTCTACCCAATCCACCTCTATTGTTAAGAGAGCATACAAACAAATATAGGCCACTTATCAACAACATATAGACAGAAGTGGCAGGGGATACGTCCATTATGAAATATTAACTAAATATTTTGGCTGCATTGAAAAGCCTGTATATTTTAATGCTGTGAAAGAATAATAAAGAATTAAAATGCTTTCATTCAGTCACATAGAATTGTGAGAAATCTGAAGCAGTCTTCTCCCTCCTGGACTTGGCTCCCAATTATTTATATAGTTTTAAATGGTGAATATATGCTAGACTGTTGTTTGAGAGCTTACTTTTAGCTTCTGTTCCTAGCATCACTGAGACATGACAGAGCCATTAATACATTTATTGGGTCAAATAAAGATAATTGTTCTTCAGCCTTATCTATTGGCACCTACCCAAAGGCATGTGCTAATTTTGCCCTCCCTATGCATTCTTGCTTAAACAATATTAGTCAGCAGAGAGACGTATCAAATAAATAACTCCTCAGAGCTGTGTTACTTGGGCCTGGAGAAAAATCCAAACAGGAAAGAGAGACTCAGAAAAAGATGTATTTCTCGTGCAGGGAGTGAACAAGCTGTGGTGCCCTCGTCTTCAGCCAGCACTCTGTAAATGAGCCCTGGTCCAAGGCACAACATGTGGGAACAGAACCAAGTAGGTGCAGTATAAAACTGCACTGTCAAGCCTCCTCTTTCTACTGCTCTTTTTCATTCCAGTACTGTCAGCTTTTCTCAGTAATGCCATCAATAAGACTTGCACAAGCTGTGACTCAGAGTTAAAGTTACCCTTTTTAGTCTCAAATTTCTTCTTGTTCATTTTTCCCTTCAGGCCACATCTACAGAAGAGCAGTTTGACCAACAGCCAGCACAGTCTCCTTTTGGCTTTACAGAGCCCTGTCTGGAAGCTGGACCTATTCTTACCCCGACCAGGATTACTCCAGTCCCTAAACCCAGAACCACACAACCTGGGAAGCCTCAGGAGAGCAGGGGCAGCAATGAAAGGCAGGTCCCCTCCTCCAACATGGCCGAGGCCATTGCACTGTCTCCCCAAAATGCCTCCTTTGCCCCAAAGGTGCCACCAAGAAGAAAGAAGTCTGCTCCTGCAGCTCTTCATCTGCAAGTTCTCCAGAGCAGCGACAACCCGCTTTTTAGTGGGCTAATGTTCAACTCCAACAACAACAATCCTGGGCTCTTCCCTCAGACTCGGGATGCTCAAGGACCCATGCAGGCATCTCTCTCAGCTCCTACCTTCTCTGCCAGCCCAGAAGACAACACAACTAGGCAGTTGGCACCAAGCACCACAGAATTGATGTCCAACCTTCAGTATCCTCCCGTTCCAGGCAGCCAGCATGCAAAGCTCTTGGATACCAGCTCCCCTGCAGAGAACACCAGTCTTTTGAACCTGGACCTGGATTGTTCCTGCCCTCTTTCTATGCAGGTGCCATCAGCTTCTCCAGCACACACTCCAGAAAGTCTAAAACACCCCAGCTTGAAAGATTTCAGCCACTGGGTTACATTTAGTGATGACGAAGACAGTAGCGGCCTGTCAGAAGGATTCAACAAACTTCTTGCCTTAGAGCAAAACAAAGATAGCTTGATGAAGGCAAATACTGATTTAGAATTGTAAAACTTTGTCCCCTTATTGTTCCTATAGAAATTGCAACGCAAAATCAATCTTTTGCACAGGCATTTTTATTTAAGGGAATAGATTATCTGTCCAGGCTACATTTCATGTTTAAAGGTAAAGATTCTGCCCCTGGAGGGACATGTATATACAACCTAACCTTATCTGTGGCTTGTTTGAAAAGTTCTTTATTCTAAGTTATTTCTTTTTATTAATCCATCTTAAGATGTTTTATTTCAATTCAGGTACAAATCATATATAAGAACATGTAATGATGTACAGATAAAAGACCTTCAGAAAAACATTTTCCTGTGAAATTTATGTATTAATCCATTTCTGTCACTTGAAATAAAACACCCTTATCTGAAATAGCTGGACTGCTACAGTTATTCCGGAAGTAACACCCAGAAGGAGAGCAGACACCAGTATAGCTACAACAGTAATGCTGGCATTGTTCTCCTGCTTAGCTTTCTGTTGTGCAACCAAGGCTTAGGCAGTATCTTCTTGTAGATCTCAACCAGCTGCAGTGTTGGCAGGCCCTAGTATTTGCCTTGTTAAACTCATTCCTGTGTTAAAGTAAAATGCACGCTGTGTGCTGTGAGGCTGTGCAGCAGAACCAGAAGAATCAGCAAGAAATGCCTGGGTTTACTCCAGCAAGTGAACCTGCATATTACAACAGACCTCCGTTAAGTAAGTGCTGTGCTGTAACAACATGCCTCAACTGTTCTAAAAGGACTGGGGAGCTACTCAAAACTGCTCTGACCTACATTAAGGTCATTAAGGCATCCCTGGTTAGTTTTCTAGCACGGTTCCAAAACTCACCATAGTTTTTGTTCACAGTAAGCCAGCGCCAAACACCACACTTCACAATGAAGTAGCAACATGGCCAGCGACAGCCCCTTTGAGTAGTTGAGACCAGCTGATGGCTTAAGTCATTGGAATATTCATGTCTTATGCTAAAGGAAGCTTGGTAATTCTGTAGTTGTGTCCCTGTTCCCATCCTGTGCTTTGCAGGAAAATGCCATGGCAATCTTTTATTCCCACAGTGCAAATGAGAAAAGAGCTGCTCTTGGAACTCCAGTCTAAGCACATGCGACACAGGCTGTTACATCCTGAAACTAAGCCACAAGCATATGACTGGGAACAGCAGGATGCTCCTGCAGTAGAGAACAGTCTCTTGTAGCCTAATTTGCTCACAGTAAAACTCACCTTGAACACCAAACCAGTAGGCAGGTACAGAGTGGAAGTGTGTAGAGCTATCGCTCTGTGTGCTCCTGCTGATCATTAGCTATGCAGCCCTTTTGTACCAGGGAAGGAGTTGCCATATGCATCCCATTCCCATCCCCTGGCAGCTGTAATGAAGCTGTGCTGCATCAGGGGATCACGGGACATGAGCTGAGAAGGCTAAAAACTGGAACTAGATATGGGCAACCATATCTAAGGCGGCATTTAAGAAGCATGTGCACCACTGTAAAAAAACCCCTGTTGCTCAGAAGCACTGTGCATCTGCACAGGAGCACATCTAGGAGGCAGCTGCAACACACAAAGACTACCCAGGCAGCTACCACCATCTGCTCTGTGCAGGTTCTCATGAACAAGAGGCTTAAAAGGTGATAATGTGTACTGGGTCAGACCATGACAGCACTGATAGGGGAAGCAGCCCCTGTTTAACCACTGTGGACACCAGCCAAGCACTCCTGTGTGCCTGTCCTGCTTCTCCCTTACATGCACCCAGTGCTTACTTACCAGGGTGGGCTGACTCATGAAGCACTGAGCAGCTCAGAGCAGGCTTGATCTTCATAATGAAACCATCTCTTGTTTATTAGCAAGGCAGCAGTCACACTTCTCAGGAGCCCAAGATTTGGCAAAGATAATCCATAGTGCTAAATGTGTCTTATCTGCTCTTGCTGCCTTGCATGTGCAACAAAACTATACCCTGTGGATGCCATTTGTTCAAAGCAGGCAGTTAAAAACGATAAACAGATTGGAGCTTGCCATGGTGACTTCTTAAGAGCAGCACCAAAATCTTTCTTTCGTTATTAAACTACAGAGACCATTTTTAAGCAGTTGGTGAAGCTGAAAAAAATCCCTTGGTTTTTTTCCAGGAAAGATGTATTAAGAAGTTCAGAATTTGGTGCTCAGAATTAGGATTATTTTTAATATGAAAATCAGTTTGCTTGTTAGCTTCCTGGAAACTGGAATTCAGACATTTTCTTACTTGTTATGCCTACCTGTTTCACTGCCACTGCCAAATTTTGGACACAGAACACCTGGTCAGAGCAGATGCTGCCTTTGTCCAAGCACCTGCCCATCCTCCTCTGCTCCCGTCTTTGCTAGGCACTTATTTAAAAAGAAAATCCCAGATCCTTCGAAGGCAAAACCAACCAAATGCAGCACTAAGCTTCTTATTTGAGTGCCCATTTAATGTGGTGAGAGGCTAGTGAATAACGCTGAAGCCAGATAGATAGTTGTTTTCCTATAAGACCACACAAAGCTGTAACCTCTTCTTCCTTTTCTTAACAGAAAAGATATAGTGAACATTTACAGGCACACTTCAGTACGAAACATCAAGAACAGTAAAAAAGAGTACATTATATGGCCTTAGCAAATGTTTTCTGCAAAGATAATTAACAGCTCTAAGACAGCTAATTTACATGTTAATGAAAGTGGTATCAGGAAAGCTGCAGGAAAGCCCATTAAACTGGATTTATACAAGTCAAATAAAATCTGCTTTATTAGTCTCCTTGAAGAAGAGAAGTATGTGGCCTTTAGCATTCTACCTTATGCCTATGTATGTGGCCAGCTGCCTCTTAAAGTATGAATCCTGGCAGGTAGCTGGCTTATACCATCAGTAACAGCATATACTGGTCAATCACAGCATATCAAGGGAAAGGAACGGGCAGTTGAGCTGAAAAGCTTACAGTGATGAATGAGGAATCTTGTGGCTCGACAGATCATTTTATCTTCCACACTGGTGCCCAGTGCCCCAGCTGAGGGATTTTTCGGAGGCAGGTGCTTGCGACCTGAGTTCTAGTTTTAATGGCCAGAAGCAAAGCAGGGCCAGGATAGCTCTGTGCTTGGGAAACCACTACAGCAAACTCAGACCCTTCTCATTCAGGATTAGGTGTTTTTAGGTGGCTGATCACTGAAGCAAACGAAGAGAACCAACCCCAAAATATTATTTAAAATTTCCACTGTGACAAACCAACATTTTTGCTTTTTCCCTTTTGTCCAGAATTGCCATTTTCACCAGATGGAAGAGTGTCTCCTCTCGAGCTACTGCCTGGCACTACAAGCATAAACCAGTGTGAAAGCCAGTTTACACTACTGCAATCACAGGAATTAAAAACTTGATGACTGTTACTACTAGAAATACCAATACAGTTATACAACAGTGCTGGACCACAAGTGCAAGAATATTAACAAACTATTAGCCCTTCCTGCTTGTCTTACTGTTTTAGTCCTGGATGCCACAACACAGACAAGACAACTCACAATGTACCTGTCAGCAACAGCTACACCTGCAAGTTGGATCCCCAGCTAGGAGGGATTAAGTACATAATTTCAGACCTAAGAATTGACATAATGGCAATATTCTGAATTAAAGTAGCACCAGAGAAGCACAAAAGCATAAGTTTCTAATGGGAAGCAGGTACAAATGCTATGCAACAGACCTTATTCTGGCCCTCAAACAAATGTCAGTACATGGTTTAGGAGGGCTCACAGCAAAATTCAAAGGCACAACTGAAAAACTGTTCAGTTTTGTAAAACACTGATGACTGACTGTGCCCCCAGGACTACACCTCTTACCAAAGATGAAGGGTGCATATGGCATTCTCCCAGCATGAGACAGTCACTAAAAAACAAAGCAGGTCTTTAACAAAAGTGAACACGATCCAGAGCACTCATTTGGCAGGTCATTCAACTTTAATGGATTTTATGGCATATCTAGTACATTTTTATAAACACATTTCATTACTATATTAAAAAAAACAACCCCCAACTTCCCCTTAAAATATTAGTTTTAAAAGTTACACACATCTATAGATACAGTTACAAAAAGGAGAAAGTTGCCATAGTTACAGTAACAAAATACACATGCATTATACTGAGATGAACATGTAATGTTATCAATTTGACTCCCTGTAAGCCAAATAAGAAGTCTATTAAAAACCCGTACAAGATTTGGCACACTAAACACGCATTCAGTTATTAGAAGTCTTGTCTATTCACAATGAATTCCACATACCCCCTACTTTGTAAATACAAAGTGTTCTAATATATTTACACGCAGTAAATATATTTAAATACTATATTCAAAAAGTAGTGTAAAAAGGACAAACCTCTTTAGAAGTTCCAACAGTTTTGCTGCATTTTTAATCTGAATACCTCCATGCAGTGCTCTTACCGACATCTTGGATAGGGGGAAAACATGCTCTTTTTGCCAGCGTGGTGCTCTACTTCACTGCGCTGCTCTTGTGACTTCTACTACGCAGCTCCAGCAGGTCAAAGTTCAGCTTCCAGAGGTGCATTTCAGATCTAGTGTCCCCGTGGGCTGGAGTGCCTTGAAGTCAAAGCAGCTGAGGCAGCCTCAGGACCTGGCAGGACTGCAACAGCTACTGGCGCCTGCACCAAGCCTGTGCAGAACTGTAAGGCTCATCCCACCTCTGGCAGCTTTCATAGCCATAATTTTAAGGCCAGTGACATTAGATCTATTTCACATGAGTGATGTTAAGAGACATCTTAAGCCTGTAATCAGTACAGGCCTTATTTAACCAGTGGTCAGCTATGACAGAGTAGCCTAATCACATTTCAGAAAGGGCTGGGGGTTAAGTGGAAGGAAGGAAGAGACCACAATTAGACGAGGTTGCTTTTAATTACATTGCAAACTAAGACTTTAAAAAAGTGACTGAGTGCTGCCATATTTTCTTTTTGCTAAAAAAGACTTAATCAGTACTGATAAGGTATCCTTAATATAAACATAAACTCAAGTAAGACAACACTGCTGTCTTTTCTCTGTATCTATCTACACCGCTAAACACACTTGGGCCCCAACAGTCCAAAATATCTGGGACCTTCCACATTTCCAGTGGGATTTAAGATCACCTGAATTTATTCCTGCATTACTTTTCTGTACCTGAGCTCCAAACTCTAAGCATTAGCTTTCTTGTCAAGGCCTACATTTGCCTTATTCCACTTGAGCATTTTTCAGGCTTCTTCTTTAAATCAGCAAAAGAAGTTTCTAAATGAGTAACATGAGACAGAGATTTGAATGTACCATCTTCTCTGTATGTCCTAAGAGTAAAGCAAAAGAGCTAAGCTTCTGTTCTGTATCCTCCATGTGAAAAAGCACAGAAATGCTGTGAGTCTGACCAGATACACACTGTCCTAAAGAAAGCAATCTCACAAGTTGCTAAGGTTAAGAGAAAAATGCACAAGATGAACACTGCTTTTGTTTTCATTAGTACAAACAGATTAAACCAGCTGTAGTTGTCTATGCAACCAACCTATCTCTAACAGAAAACAAAAGCCACATTTGCTGACAAATCTGAGTGGTCTATTAAATGAAAAGCCAAATTACAAAATCTGTAATTTGGCTACTAGACCAAAACGCTACTTTCCTTGACTTAGATGCACTTCTTCAGGCTCCAGTCACACAACTTAACATGGCCTGTAAACCATACAACAAATAATACAACAAATTATCACCTGGGTCGATCCTCTCTGTAAGATTTTAGTCCCAGATGTACAGTCACCTTAACAAGACCACCCACCTCCAGAAAGCTCTTTTTTTTTGTTCTTGATAAAGAAGATACCCTGGGCACTCTCCACAGTTTGCGCTGTGTTGCTCCAGGGGAATACCTGTAGACTAAGTGCTGGAGAATTTACACACATTTTGTCCGTAGATCATAGTCACTGTAAGCCAACATACATTCTCTTTTTGCCAGGTTTATAGGACTTCAGTTTGTATTTGTTTTGAACATATTTTAGAAAAGTTGGAGAAGTATCTAAGTTGGAGATGCACTGAAATCATTTTAGCTGCAGATACTACTGACATAGCATCTTTGCAGTTCTGCAGATCCCCTAACAAATATTAGGAGAAGAGCTTACTGTGTTATGCCAAATAGAGGAGATAAATAAGCAGCCAAGGATGGCAAAATGTCAATCTCCAAGTTCTTGGGCTAAAACATCTTGAATGAACTTCAGCGTATGTTGGTACAGGAAAGCATCCTTCTTCTTTGGCTTACAAATATTTAGATGATTAACATCCACTGGAATAAGGTCTCCAATTCCTAACTCTGGGAGAGGAAAAGAAACCAGAGAGAAAAAATTACAAAAGTTAGTAAGATCACCTAGACTGAAAAGCACATCCTGCTTTAGCAATTCCTCCCTCAAAAGCAATTTTGCCTATCTTCAATTTAATTGTTTTGTCTTCGTTATTTTTAAATGTACTAAAAGGATCGATACACACTGTTGTAGAGTCAGATAGAGCTATACACAGCTACAAAACCCACAGTGGTAAACCACCAGGTCACAGTTCAACCATCTTTATTGGGAATACACTAGTGTACATTTCTCCATATAGACAACTCTGAAGAATCAAAACTTCATTTACCAGCATCTGACTGACAGCAAAGTCCTGACTGAAGTTTAAGCATTGATGTGCACAGGGATAGGATTTAAACCTACGGTATCCGGATTCTGATCATCACTAATTGCCCAAATTCCTTATAAAAATACTTTGATGTGGAGATTAAATATGGAACTAGAGTGAACCAGAAATATGCCACAAATCACTACACACATTTCAGGGGAAATGAAAAATATAGATTGCTTAATTGTAGAACAAAAGTATTCCATTTGCAGCTAATGATTGGGGCACACTAGGGATTTCCCTACTACTACCACTATCCCTACTAGTGAACTTTCCAGGTAGGATGTCACGACTGCCACATTCCAGTTTATTATTTATTTACTCAACCCTCTGAGAAATCTTTACTTTTGCTTGGAACTCTATCTTTAACCATGTAGAATAACACTAGAGCAGGATGAAGGCTTGCCTTCACATGTGCAAGCATGCATGTAAGACACTGAGCATATAGCTTGTTAGCCTGGGTTTTGAACAAAATGAGTGGCATGCCACTGAACCGTCATGTACCCTCTGTAGGCTTTTCAAGAGAGTTCACGTGCTCCATTGTGTGTCATCTCTGGAAGAGGAGAAATACGCTATAACGTTTTAAGTGCACAGGACACATCCAGACCTCTCTTTTATTTTATTTTGTTAAAAAAAAGAATGCCCAGTTTTTCAGGCCAATAAAAACACACCAGCAACATTTTCACAAAAAATTGCTTCCTGAGAAGACATGCTGGAAAAATACTGCTAAATATTGACTCAGGAAAACAGGGATGTACAGTCCCCACTTTTTAAATGCAGCAACCTTGCCTTTAACCTAGTGGGTTTAGCGGGTGCAGAGCCTGATCTAAAATCCAACAAACCATGGCTTCTGTTCAAGGCCTTACAGGTACCTTGGGCAGTGCAGAAGAGGGTTTTGCTTGGGGAAAACCTGAAAATACCAGAGTTAAATAAATCCTCCAAGTTGAACAGCCATGAACAAAGCAAAAGAAAGAACTGCCTGCTTTGCTCTTTTCCAAAAGGCAAAAAGATGGAGGGAACCTCTTCAGGAAGCAAACTACTGCTTGAGAACCTGAGATATGGAAAATAATGGATTCTTAACACTGAAAATCAGCATTGTAACTTTTTCTTCCATTAGCAGTTCACTAATTTTCTTTCTTTTTTTTCCTAAAGGAGGAAATAGCTGAAATTCACGTGAGCTTATAAAACACTATTCAGCCTATCTGTACAAGAATAAACAACAGTTATTCATAATCACAAACGAATAGACTATAACAATGTAACCTTAGACCAGGTTTTTTTCAACAAGTGTTCCTCACATTTAGAAAAACCAAACCAAACAATTGCTATTCTAAGATACAAATGTAGCTGCCTCTGATCTTAGCAGCAAAACTGTAATTTAAACTGAGCCAAAAGTTTAAACAAAAAGTCCCATGACATAACAGATGCTTTTTTTTCCAGGCCTTCCTACCATAGCATTTCCAATCCTTCCTCATTAATGATGCTTACACGAGTACGTACAAAATAAAATAGATTAAATGGCTATTTGACTTACTTGCTGATTCCAGAGGCACAATGTGCAGTTTTATCATACTGCTTATATGTGTTGGTAAGGTTTCTGCAAAACTCAGCACTGAAAATTTCTTATCTTTGGCAAGAGACAGGAAGTCCTCATTCAGCTCTTTAAGGGCAGGAGAATCTGAGAAAAAGCAACATAATTTGTGCAGCGTTATCTTGAACATAAGATTGTAGCATTTGTCTAGACTGCATGCCTAGAGCTGTTTTGGAAAAACCAGTACTCCAGGAAAAGAAGTGGCATTTTGGTTTTAATCCTTTTTTCTCAGCTATCATATGTAACAATTTTTTATTTCTGCTTAGCATGGAATTTGTTTAGAAGATAAGGGTCTGAAGTCCAGCATATGCTTAACTCCTACACTGCTAAATGGCTCATGCTACTATAAACCAGTTCTGACTCCCTTTTTTCTCCTCTCATCTCTGCAATCAAATGAAAGTTACTCAGAATTCAACATCCAACCCAAAACAGAAAAACGTGGTTTTTATCCAGCTTTTTCTGACAGCATGATTAAAAAAAAAGAAGCTTCTTGGATGGATTAGCATAGACCCCTGTTGTGAAATGGTAGCGAAGCGAGGGTACCCTTGCTGAGTTCTTTAACCTCCGCAGACGGAAAGAGAAGATATCTGGCGTTCATAGAGTATTCAGCCAGCTGGGAACCATGGTGAGGTACGCTATAAAATATGATTCCTCTGGTGTTGTTTACAATTTTCTCCATTTCTGAATTCTTGGAAGCATCCACCAGCATCTTTTTTACTAGAAGACCTGGCAAGAGAAACTGAATTAATGCAGGGATTTAAACCACTGTGAAAATAATGATCATGCTATATTATCCATGAAACAAGTAACCATACTCTTGCCTCAGCTGATTAGCCCTTAGTTTGTCAAATATGTAAGATTAAGTTCAAAAAAAAACACAAACAAAACCTGAGGAGGCATTAAAATGAAGTATTAATGAATGATGTAAATCCATTTATGATTTGCTTTAAGTGTGGCTAATGACACTCACTATATGCCTGATCATGGAGAAAATTTTGCCTCTGGGTTCCCATTTACTTGAATTTCAACTCATTGATTTTATGTTTGTAAATCAACACAGTAAAAACAAATAGCAATAAAAATCCATTCAAAATGTATATGCTGATGAATACAATGCATAAAGAAAGAGGAAATCTATTTTCCATTTTTTGCAAATGTTTTTTGATAAACTACTCTGAGTAATGGCATTTCAGACTGAATGTGTTCAACTGCTTATTCCGAAAGGTAACAGCAAAGAAATACTTCGTATCAAACAGGAAATGTGCTTACCACCCATGCTATGCGATACCCACACCAGAGGTCTGTCTCCAATTCCTGCAGCTGTGAGCTTGTCAAGAAGCTCATTGCTCCTATAAGCAATAGACTTCCTGCAAAGAAAAAACAAACACAAGCATGATGAAGCATGACAGGTTAAAAGGCCATGTTAAGACAATGAATTTTCAGTGCTACACATTAACAAAAGTGAATTAAGTACACAAAACATTAATTACTTAATTATTGTTGCTACACTAAAAAATGCCAAAAAGTTTTGCAAGGTTGGCTTCACAAAGACATCAAGAATTAAGCTAAATGCAATTTTCTGATCTTGCTAGAAAGTTTTCTTTTAATTCACTTGTCTCTATTTGCTTTAGTTCAAAAGATCTTTTTACGATGTTTTATATTGTTTCATTTCCGCATTATAACAAAATTACGTTTTCATTTTATGAAAGCATCATTAATGCATTATGAACGTTATCCACATAAACCAGAATATACCTAATGTCTAGCAAAAATGTATGCTGCTAACTAAACAATACTCAAAATGTGGAGCAATGTACACGATCAACCACCAAACACACTTAAAAAATCACAGACAATGTCTGCTATACTTTCAGGGCAATAATCTCCAAATGTTTTGTGCTGGAGTAGTATAAAAGCGCAATAATCTCCACTTTATAAATGAAAAGACTGAGCTCTGGAAAGTATAAGGTACATGTTAGAGGTTGAAAAGGAACCTGCGGTACAACCAAACCAAAACCAATGCCAGTTCCCAATCCAGGCTTCAAAGTGCAACACTGTTATTCCTTGCAGTGTTGACAAGAACTGAACATAGAAGACCCTTGGATAATGAAATCATCAGGATATTGGGGCAACCACTGTGCAGAGTAACTCACTTCCTCTCTGCTGGTTCTCAGCATTCTCACTAGAAATTGCTTTTATAACACATATGAAAAGGGCACTCACACGTGTCTCTTCAGCTGAACAATAGGCCTTAGGATAGCTGAGAGACATAAAAATTCACTTTTGAAGCAGTGAATGAGCCTGTTAGAGCTCATACATTTACAGCAATCATAAGGTTGTGATTCTACTTCTACATCTTTGCTCCTGATAGTTAAAAACATCAATATCTGTCAATATATTTTTTTATTAACCATATACAATTAGAAATTAATCAAATAGTATGCTTGGGTGACTGTAAATAGCAGGTAATGTAATTTGCCACTTTCTAATAAAAAAGACATTATCTTAAAATAAATGAATACATATTTTTCAAATATTCTTACATGAAAGTTATTCCAGATGGACACAGGAAAAACGTTCACTTAGAATCACAGAATCACTTAGGTTGAAAGAGACCTTTAAGCCACCAAGTCCAACTGCAAACTCAGCACTGCCAAGTCAGCCACTAAACCATGTCTCTAAAGTGCCACATCTTTTAAAAACCTGCAGGGATGGTGACTCCACCATTTCCCTGGACAGCCTGTCCCAGTGCCTGACAGTCCTTTCAGTGAGGGAATTTTTTCCTAATATCCAATCTAAACCTTCCCTGGTATGACATGAAGCTGTTTCCTCTTGTCCTTTTGCTTGTTATTTGGGAGACTGACTCCCACCTCACTATATCCTCCTTTAAGGCATCTGTAGAAAGCAAGAGCATCTCCCCTGAGCTTCCTTTTCTCCAGGCTAGACAACCCCAGTTCCCTCAGCCATTCCTCCTAAGTCTTGTGCTCTAGACCCTTCATTAGTTTTGTTTCCCTTCTTGTTGTCAAGCATTGGAACAGGCTGCCCAGGGAAGTGATTGAGTCACCATCCCTGGAGATATTTAAAAGACATGCAGATGTGGTACTTCAGGATATGGTTTACTGGTAGACTTGTCTGCACTGGGTTAACAGTTAGACACAGTGATCTTAAAGGCAATTTCCAACTTCTATGAAAATGACACGCTTCATTTTCTCATGAGTATAAAGTCATATTATAGGGATTTTTTTGCTGTGTTTATGAAGCATTACTGGGGCATTTTAAGAAATATTATCCTTAAGATATAAAACTACTGTTATATTTACATCATCTAACAGCATTATCTAGTGTCTCCCCTAAAAATGAAGATCAGATTGTAAGAATTTACGAAGTTGCCGCAAGTAGTTACCTGTAAGGCTACAAAGCTCCAGCATATCATGACTGTACCTAATGTTTTTCAAAAATCATTTTCAAATGCAACCTAGTTTCACACTAGGTTATCCCAAGGTTCGGCTTTACAGGTCTCCCTCACTTCCAAACTGCAGACATTACATATGTTACCTGTGAGCCTCAACAGGACATTTTGCTTTCCAGTCACTCAAATCAGTGTCGTATTCCACAGAAATGACTCTAAGGGCAGGACAGTCTGAAGCCAACCATGTCTAAATTGAAGAAAAGCAAAACCAAAGCAGCTTATAATCAACGCTCTTAAACTCCTGTGAGCAATTTAGCAGAATGGAGCAAAGATGATACTATGGGGACAATATCAAGCAAGATATTTGCTCTTCAGTTAATCCCTAAATACATCTTAACACCCAGACTATTGCTCTCGTACCACACTGCCGAACTTTAGCCTATTCCCCAACCCCAAAGTAGGCAAAGGATAGACATAGATTACTGACTCGTGCACCCCTGGCTCCCTCTCCTGGGTTAAACAAAAATGACTAAGATTACCAACAGGGCTGATCAGTTTACAGATACCCTGGTGGTCATACCAATATGAGTTGCTTGAAGCACTAATTACTTGTTTATCAACAATATTTAATTAACAATCTGAAATATCTGAGGTATTCAGATACCTATGTAAGAAATTATAATTAAAAAGGAATTTTATGTATATTTTTTCTCAGCAATAACATTCCATAGCAGAAGAATGATGTTGAGGGCTTACAGAGATTTTTCCATTGCAATAACAACCTGCTCAAGATTTCAGCTTACTAACAAAAATATATCAGAAATTTTAAAAGTACTACTTGTATAACACATTACAAGTAATTTGATTCAAAAAAGACAGCTGCAGACAGCGTAACTCCAGATCCTCTGGACAACTCTCGTTCATGAGAAATTAATGAGAATGTTATTGTCTTTTACCTTTGGCCAGCACTGACTATACTCCTCTTGCCCTTCAGAAGCTTTTTTATCCAAACGCCGGGCAATATCTTGCTGTCGCCAGGTTTTAAATGCTGCTCCCAAAAGACCATGAACAAAAAGGATGTCTGCTCTGATGGGCTGACTGATACAGAAAAAGTATTTCTAAGAGCTGCATGGTATATATTCTTCTAGCAAATAAAATTTACACATAACTTTTAACCTAAGGAATGACAAAATTCTATATTCAACACTATATGTGACAACTTATGGTCAATATTTCACGATATTTCATGATATTTCAAAGAGGATACTCAGAACAAGACAAAAAACAGTGATCCACCCAGAAAAGAGAGATATAAAAAGAAGTATGGAAAATACCCAGCTCACAAATCGTATTTTTCTAAAATGAAAACCAACATTCTCTCCAGCTACTCTTAATGCAGCCTGGTAGTTCCAGCTTTATCGTGAAATTCTATCTTCATTGTAACTAACACCAATAACCTAGTGAATAGTTGCTACTAAGTGACATACCACGTTGGAGACTGCTTCAGCCCCAGATATACAGCCACTATTAAAAGAAGCTGCAGCTGTAAATTACTGCATCTTAAGCCAACATGCATTGGTGTCAGCAAAATTATTACAAGGCAAAATAATTATCCCAAGACAGCCAGCGCAAAGGTTACATGGTTGTAATGCACGAAAAACAGTAATTCATTTTGTGTTCTGCTCGGATTTCTCCATGCAGCACAATGATACTTTTACAGGCATGGATTGCTCTGACCACTTCTATTGGTGAAGTTCCCGACGACTGGAAAAAGGGAAATATAACCCCATTTTCAAGAAGGGGAAAATGGATGAGGTGGGGAACTACAGAGCAGTCAGCCTCACCTTGTGCCTGGCAAAATCTTGGAGCGGATTCTCCTGGAAGGCATGCTGAGGCACGTGAAAAACAACAAGGTGCTTGGTGACAGCCAGCATGGCTTCACTAAGG
>JANRGW010028688.1:46841-60187 GCA_024733675.1 Psilopsiagon aymara
GGCGCCTTCGCGCTCTCGTGACGTCAGCACGCTGCAGGCAGCCTGGCCAATGAAAAGGCTGTGCCGGGAGCAGAGGCCCCAGAGGGGACTGTTGCGCATGCGCGCGGCGTAGCGGTGTCGGTGGCCTTTGGGCCGTTGGCGGTGGTCGTTGGGTGCGGAGCTTTCGTCGCGAGGAGAAGGGTCTGTGGCAGCGGCGGAGGCGAGGGCGAAGGGCGGGCGGGAGCTAGCGAGCGGCTCCCCTGAGAAGCGGCGGAACCTGCCGGCTGGGAGAAGCCCCCGCATTCCTGGGTGTGCGCTGGGGCTTGCTTCCTTCGCTCAGGCCGCGTTCTGCAAGGCCGCGGCTTGTGGTTGGCCCCAGCTGCTGGAGGGGCTGGCGGGGGTAGAAGTGCCCGGATTGCTTCTAGGGGTAAGGGGAAAAGGGGAAGGCCTTTAATTTTCACAGCCCAGTGTCCAGCCTGCGCTGGGTCTGGTTCCCCGGCCTATCTCTGCGCGCTACTCCCGGCCTCCGCCACTTTGCGTGGTCGCCGGGCGGCGCGGGACTTGGGGAGGTGACCTGTCGTGAAGGATTGCTGAGTTCAATCAAGATGTTGTTTCCTTTGCTTTCAGATTTACTCTGGTTTATCCGTGAAGCCCAAAGCGAGAGTTGTGCTTGTCACCTCTTCAGCGTTTGTGAGAAAACTGAGAAGATGGTGAATGTTCTGAAAGGTGTGCTGGTTGAATGGTTAGTAACAGCACTCTGTTGTGTTAAAGTCTACTTATTTCTTTAGTGCTGGAAATATTCTATGTAACTTAAGAGTCTAGACCCCCCAAAAGGAGTTGTGGTGAGAAGCAGATATGAGAAAAGAGTGGCCTTTGGGGAAAGAAGGAGAGGCAGTTGTAGGTAATGCTAATTCTCCTTTTTTCTTTTCAATATATTATTTTCCATTAGATGTACCCTTTTGTTCATTATATTGCTTACAAATAATGTGTGGGGGGGGGTTGTGTTGCTGTTTATGAGCAGTGTTTCTTTACTGGCTGTAGAGGGAGACGGGATAAACATTTGTCCATTCTTTTCTGTCTTTTTTCATCAACTCGAGTCCAAATACCAGCAAGGCTGATATGGGGTCCTGTTTGCAGATCATATTCAAAAAGGAATACTATTTTAGTTTGTGAAAGTAAGCTTTCCATGTGTATGCAGTAAACATGACTAAGAATTGGATAACTACTTACCTTCAAAGTAGAAAGAAGCATAAGTTAGGATTTGTAGAATCATTGCATAGCATTGTATAACATGTAAGATTTCTGCTGTACACTTGTGACTGCGCCAGAGCAGAAGAACCTTGAACCTCTTGTGATCTGCCTGCATAAAGCTGTGATCTTGCAATATCTGTCTTCTGAGCTGACTGGACATTAGCCAGCCGAAGTCTGGATGTCTAATGGCTATGTGTGAGCAATTCAGAACTCTGCTATGACAAAAAGCTTGTATACTCAAGTTTGGCTTCATGCTAGTACATTAATAATAAACCTCTGAAGCACAAAAAATTGCCTGTCGGCAGCTGATTATGTAAAGATGCTCAGAATTCTTGAATGATAAGGCAAGAAGTCCTAAAATCTCAAGATCTTAGCGTTTTATTTTGTACATTGTGTTTATTTTACACATACCTAAAGATTTGAGTGTTTTTATTCAGCCCCATGGCCAGGTACCACTTAGTATCAGCGTGGAACTTAATAATTCTGTGTGATAATGAATCTGTAGCATTTGTTATGCCATCAGATGTTTTCAATAGCTCCCTGGGAAACTGACCTTTGGTTTGGTTTTGCTAGCTCTTGGTTTGGTTTCGTTTGTTTTCTCCCCACATTTGCATAAGGATGGCCTATGATTTGGCACAAAAATTTATCCAGGGAGAAGATGCAGAGTTACTATAAATATGTCCCTTTCTTTACACTTCAAACACAAGTTTTTTACAACCCAGTTTTCTTAGGATGTTTAAGATACCAAATGGATAGGCAGTGAAAAAAAACCTGAACCAACGCACTTCTGAATATGTAAATAATGAAAATAGTGAAATGTGCAGGTATTTTTTCCATGATGGTGCTTTTCGGAAGGCACCATATCAAGGATTATAATCTTCCCAAGTACTGTAATAAGATCAGAGTTTCTGCTGTGACATAGACCTACTGGCACTGATTACGGCTCTGTATGTTGATTGTGTGAAAACCATTCTCTGGATACTGCCTAGCTAGGATAAAAGCTAGTACTACTGATGTGAGACACTGAGGTACAGCAGAATGAAACAAGTAAAAAATAAATCTCCTTGGACCCATCCAAAGGGGCATGTAGAAGAATGCTGAGAATCACATACTTCTGCTCTCTGATTTTTCTCAATTCTTTAGTTTCTCTTCTTAAATACCAGAGTACATAAATATATCCTCTATCTAATATCTTCTCCTTTCCTTGAAATTACTTTGTACTTTGAAAACTCATCTTACTCTAGTCATGCTTCTTCAGGTTTGAAGGTAATGTTAAAGGTTGGTTTTTGAGTTACACCATGTATGCTTTTAGGTAAGGGAGAATTAGTCCTTATATTGTGCTTAAAAGGAAAGAGGAGTTCTTTAAAGATTTTCATCTTACTAAAAATGCTTTTTAAGAATTACTCTGTTGCCAAAACAACTATGTTCATAATTTTGAAGTGTCCAGAGCTACCTGATTCCAATTTCTTGTATTTCTTGCACATATTCTTCACCAGTTGTTGCAGTCAGATACTAAGTTTTACCAAATAACATGCTTTTCCTGGTTTATAAAAAAGAGTATCAGAATGATGTTGCCTGAATTCATCAAAATTTTGGTGGATCAAGAAACCACTTTACCTAGCTGCTTAGTAAAATGGAGCTGTTTCAGTTACCTGTAATATCCATACTTCCAAAATGTTTTCTTCTAAACTTGTAAATTTAACTTAGAAGGTAACATAAAAAAGAGACCGTTTGGTCAGTGTGATAAATGCACGATTCATATGTACATTACTATTTTTTCTCTATGCTGTGCCACTTTCGGTGGGATCAGTCTTCACCTGGGTTTTGTTTGTTCTTAAACAAAAATGTGCTTTAAGAAAACATCTTTTTATGGTCCTATTAAGATAAATATACAAGTTCAAACTTGCATTATTTAAGTGTTGGTTTGGTTTGCTGTTTGTTTTTTGGGTTTTTTTTTAAGCTACTTAAACATTGCCATAGGGGTGCTGTCTGCTAATCAAGCAGCAAGTTCCTGTTTGACTTTCTCTGTTTATCTTTAAAGCAACCCAAGCACTTACTATTGTGAAATAAACAAGTTTTTCAAAGGCTTCATAAACTTCTAAGTTGTAAGTGGCTCTTGAAATTAATATTGATTTCCCATCGAACTTTGGCAGTGTTTTCAAATGTTTTTTCTGTTGGTTTTGAACTCTATCTTAATACAATGAGGTAGGATCTGACTTGTGTTTGTCTCTACAGTGACCCAGCAATGAAGCAGTTTCTGCTCTACTTGGATGAATCAAATGCATTGGGAAAGAAGTTCATCATACAGGACCTGGATGAAACTCATGTCTTTGTATTAGCTGAGTTGGTTAACTTCCTCCAGGAGAGAGTGGGCGAATTAATGGACCAGAACTCTTTTCCTATTACTCAGAAGTAGAAAGAAAGACTAGAGAAATGAGATTACTGCAAGTTTTGGAATAGTGAATTTTAATAGCTTGGATTGTTACTGTTTGAATAAATACACTGTGGTTACTAAGTTTCACATGGGAGTGGGTACTCTAGAAAATGGAACATTTTCGTAGACATACTCTTGAATTGTATTTGTAAGTTTGAAAAAAATCATGATCTCTTTATTAAAGTCCTTAAAATGATACACTTGAGAACTTGGCTAGAGGATTTTTGATGCATGCTCCCTGTTTTTTCCACTTTTTTTATCTTGCAAGGTGGTATGACCCAGAAGTTAAGAGTAATGTTTCTGTACTGGAATACTATAAGAGCACCCCTGACATATTACATTCCTGTGGAATTGATAAAATTTGGTTATAATGTGACTGAAATTAAAGAATGTCTGTTAAATAACATCTCCATAAGATGAAGGCATGGTAAGATAGTGCTTTAGCTTAGTAGGGTTTATACACCAAAGTTAAAATTGGTGAGAGTTGTTTGTTTGTTTTTTGTTTTGTGTTCCCCCCACCTCCCAAACATTTTATAAATGCCCTGTGCTACTTGCCTACTTCTACTGAGGATGCGCTTTCTGTTTTCTTCTGGGTTTGGAGAGTGGTGGTGGGACTCCAGGAGTTTGGAGGGGAGGGAGGGCATATGAGGAGGTAGAGACAAAAAATTCCCATTACCCCAGATCATTGCATTTTAATTTTAAACCAATTACTTGCCTATCAAAAATAGCAAATTGAAGGGGTAAAATAAAGGGGAGAATGGGAGACCAATCCTTTAGATACAATTGCTTCTTTTTTTACACTGAAGCTGATACTTAGTCACAACAGCCTATGTGATCAGGAAGAGGAAATAAAGGCTTGCTTGGTCTACCTGTGAAGAAAGTTGATTTTGATTTTTTTTTTTTATTATTTTTTTTCTTTTTTTGGTGGCATTGGGTTTTTGTTGTTTGTGGGGTTTTTAATTCAGCTTAGTTCCGTGTTCCCTATTGCACTTTGCTGTGAAAAGAAAGCCTTATATTTTCATTGGTTTTTTTGGTGGGGTTTTGTTTTGGGTTTTTTTTACGCTGTGTTTGTACCTTACTATCCCAGACCCTGGCTTATTTAGTAAGTTGGCTAGTGTATGATGATAAAACCTGTGAAGATTTCTGTCTACAAATATGGCAGATGCAAATAACAGAAACAAGCAGAATAACGCATACTACCTTTTCTCTTAGCCTACTTCCTACTCAAAATACTCAAATTTGTTCTATCTTTAAGTAATCATTTACAAATGCAAGACTTCTAGGGTATTACTTCAAATGGAAACTTGGTTTTCAGAGCTGCTCATGTACGTCAGATAGATGTCATGTTTTTATCTTTGGGGGAAAACCAAGTGTAAATAGAAAGGCTTTTATAAGGAACAGGGTTTTCTACTGACTCAGACCATTTCTTTTTTTTTTTTTCCCTTGTTCAGTGGATATTTGATTAGTTTGTGGGTTTGGTTTGTTGGTTGTTCTTGTTTGGGGTTTTTTTGGTTTCTTTTCCCCAATAATAGGAAAGCTTCAGGAGAAAGTTTCATTAGATATTCTTAATCAAAAAGCTGTCGAAAGTTCTGCTGAATTGCATATATTCAAGCTCATGGGGATGAGCAAATCGCCCTGTAGAATTTAGCTTCTGGTACCCTTCCTCTCTGTAGAGCAATTGAGTTTGATCCAAGTTGTTTCATATCTTCCTTTTACAAGTGGAAGCTTCCTTAGTCACATAGATCAAGAACCATCTATGCATCTTCATTTGATACAAAAAGTTGAAAACTTTTAGTAATGGTGTGTTGTTTCTTACCTTTTTCTTGAGATTGGTCAAACATGGACCTCTTAACTGTTACTTTTATGGAAGATTATTGGACTCTTATTTAACTGAGGTATAATCAGTAGTCTTCACATGGCATGATAACTTCATGCAATTTATTATTTATTATCCTTTCTTTGGAATCTTATTTTATTTTCCATCCAGATTTTGATGAAAGGTAATCGATCCTTCCCTCTCTTTTCAAATGGCAGCATTTGAAAAGTCATGTTAGAATTGTGCCTGGGCAACTTGCCTCTACTTGGTATGTCTAGTGCCACATTTCTATTGTGATTTTCCTTTTAAATCTGTGATGGACTTCTTGCAGTTCTTGTCTTTTTCTCCTTTTGTGTTTAATTAGACTTTGATCCCTCCTGCAACCTAAGCAGGCCTTGCTGATTCTAAGCTGGGAGGATAAACAAAAGATAAAAGAAGCAAACTGGTATCACCTCATGGGGTCTAAGGAGCTGAGTTCTTTGTAGGGTTTTGTTGTTGTTTTTGAAGGTAAATAATCCTGGAACTTACATGCTTTATGCTTTTTAAATATGTGTGTGTATATATATATTTTCCAGACGGGAGAAAAGTAGATAATAGCTTTAAAAATATGAAGACACTCTGAGATAGTTAACATTTACACTTACAGATTTTAAATGTTTCCTCTGGCTTTTGTTTAGGTGTGAAATATTGATAAGCAGAGCTTGGAGTGAAACATTGAGTTATGAGTATCTTATTTTTATTAAAGGCTGGAAGCATTTGAGAATAAAAGATTAAGGAAATCTGTTTAAATATATACATGTATCACTAATAATGCTGATATGGTGAGGACATCAGTTTTCACTGTATTTGGAATATTATATGTTAATGTAACATTTCTATCCGTAGCTAATAAGTTCAGCTTTTTGCTGTTATCTGGCACAGGGACTATACACTCTGTTCAGGTCCTGCCTGAGCAGCAAAAAAAGAGCTTGAATGACAAAACTCCTCGTGGTATCTTGTTGAAGCAGCAGATTTTATCTTGATGGGCTTTCACTGCTATGGGTTGAGCTGGTGCTTCGCTTTTTGCTTTTAGTCCAAATTCAAAGTGACTTAACTACAGGAGGAAGAGCATGGTAGGATAATTACCTGAAGGGCACTTATTTTAAATTAATTTTGTATTTGGCACTTAACTTACACTTAGATCTGAAAAGGCTTTCCTGTTCACTTGTTTGTGTTTTGTGATATAAACAGTTGCTCTTGGGTAGTTACTGTAACTTCGAACAGGCTCCAAAATGCCACTTGAATTAACACAATACAAAAGCTAAAGAGTAGTATCTGACAGAAAGATGAGACATCTAAAGCAGGTAAGAATTTGAACAATGCAATCAAGCTATTTGTTAAATAGAAAGAGAGGGGTGGAAACTGAAAACGCAGCTTCCTATTAAAATAATCATACCTAATTTTAATTGAAAATGTAGCTATTTCATGGGTTTTGGTGTTTGGGTTTGGCTTTGCTTTTTTGTTTTGTTCTTTGTTTGTTTGTTCAAGCCTCAGATTATTTTTTAAGTTTGTTTATTAATGGTTTTCAAAGAAAGCGGTTTAATATGACTGTAGTGCACCACAAAAGCAAATAAGCCTAAATGCTGTTGCATGTTTAGATGCTTTTAGAAACTGTGTGATAAGCTAATTCAGAGAATAGTTTTAATGTGAGAGTTGGCAGCATGAAGATTACCCTGAGTCAGTCAATACAGGATTATAATTAATTTCTTAGTCAGTTACAAATATAAGTCCCCTTTTCTTCTCTCTGGTACAACAGCCCATGAAGAATAATAGTCCAGTGCAGTAAAGGAGGAAATATCCAACAATCAATAGAACGGATGTGGCCTCAAGAAAGGAAACTATTGAAGGAAAATAGAGAATGCTTCAGGGAATTGCAGCGTTTTACCTGAAAGAACCCAGATTGTGTGGACATGACTTTGTAGCTAAGCTACTAGTGTTTCATAAAAACGCAGACACCTAAATCTATTTGGAATGTAGAATGATAGAGTAATTTTATTTATTTGTTTAGAAATTTAATGTGCTTATAGTGATAGTTTGGCTTCTGTAGCACAGTGCTGAGAGCTATAGGACTAGTGTGAGGTGCTATACAAATGCTTCTCCAAGTGCTGTTGTACATAAAAAAACCCTATTTCACAGTCTTTCCATGATTGCAGGGTGTATGCAAAAGCATATCTTCCATTCTTTTTTTTTTTTTCTTTTTTTTAACATGGCATAACAACAGATTTACCTATTTATTCTTACTCAAGTTACCTCTGGAGGGCCATCTCAAGTATTCAGTAACAAACTAGAGAACATATATTTTATGTATTAACAGGATTGTTTACTGTGAATTTACAATAATAGTATTTCATTGTGTTGTTAAAATTACTTATTTTAACCTTGTAACACCGTAAAAGTGTCCAATTTTATTCAGCCCCTAGGCTGAGCTTGCAAAAGTAGGGCTGTAAAAACCATATATAAAAAATAATATGTATATTATTTTATATATTATTTATATATATATTGTGTATATCTCTATAAAATCAACAAGTCTTTAATCATATAGACCAACACAGGTCAAGGCGTATATTTTGCTCTCCCAACCAGGCAGTAGGCCACTGAAGAAACAGTAAGATTTCATAATAAATCTTTTTCAGTTCCCAGTTCCACAGCAGATTCTGATCCTTTTGCCACACTGACTTGTTGATTATCCCACAAATGACCCCATTGAAGCTGATGGTGCTTACTGTGAAATGAGGTATTACTCAGTATTTCAGAATTGTGTGTCAATGTTAGTTTTGTAATTCAGACTTTGGCTAGTCTTACATGTACTTCGCAAACTTAAGGCTTCAATAAATTGGTGAAGTTCAGAAGATGGAAGAATGAATTCTTCCTGAACTAAGTCATTATCTTTGGTCTTGTGATTTTACGACTAATAAGAAATTTTAAAAATAGGGTAACTGAGAGAAATATGATGCAAAGCTTTTTTTTTTTTTTTTTTTTTTTTTTCTTTTTAAATTAATTGTGGAATACAAGTAATATTTTAGCCATCTTTATTTCCTATAAAAAGATTCTCCGGACTGAAGACTGAACCATTTGGAGGCAAACCAGTAAGGGGAGCTCTTAGCAATATTTTAAACTGCTGTGTAAAAAAACTGCTGCAGCATGGCCAGTGGTGGATCAGAGACTTACCTTGCTTTGGAGAATTAGTATCTTGAGGTCTGGATATCTTTCTCTCTTCTAGCTGGAGATGAACATTCCACTTCAAAGGATCCTTTGAGAAAGATATTTGCAGAAGGAAATTTTAGAATGTAGCATCTTTAGCTCTGAAATCTCTTAGATGTTTATTTATACAATGTTTTCTATCTGTGCATTAAAATGAGGTGTTTGAAGTGTGGTCTTCCCTTCAGATGTTACTGGTAGGTCTGTGTATTTTCACACCACTAGCTTGCTTTAGGAGTTCTTCTGTATTAAGTGGCATTGTTTTTTTTCTTTCTCTCGAGTGTAAACCACAGGAAGACAGTATTGATACGTTCAGAAGTAACTTTTATGAAATTGGGGTTTTATCTCCTCCTCATAAAAAACGCATGTGACTGTAGGGTACCTGTTTCTCAGAGCACATACACCATACTGTACGGGAGACACGTACAACAACTATTCAGTCTTACTGTATCTCAGTCTGCACTGGAGATTTCTGCGTCTGTATTCCTATTGTGTTGTTAACAGTACACAGAAATGAGACATAGAGAAGGTTTTTCCTCATTACTCTCAAAAGTTAATAGTTTTTATTAGCTTACACCTATATAAAGGTAAAATTCAGTATGTTCCCTAACCAACCAAACAAAAACCCCACACCTACCAGTTAAGTTTTAATATGAGAGAAGAAAAAAACCTCTGACATAGTACTTTGGATATTAGTGATTGTATTTTTGTATAGACAAAAAGTAATTTTCTCCCCTCTGTGTAGCAGTAATAAGCAGATCAGCTGCAAAATAGAAATAGACTATAAAATGCTGTCCAGTGAATAAATTTTAAAAGTGAAAACTTTAGAGTAGTATTGTTAGCTTTTAGCTTTTCGTGCTTGAGCAATCCTAGGTGTTGGTAACAACAACGATAAGAATGAGGATCCTGGAAGAAATCTTATTTTCAAATTAATATTTTTCTTTTACCAAAAGAAAAGCAGACTTATAATGCCCATGCAGGAACGTTGTGCTCAAACACGCTAAAGAAAACCTGCCCAGCACCAAAACTGGCAGGTAATTGATTAGCCATAAACTAGCCTCTCAAGAAAGAAACAGCAAGCAAAATTTCTGGATTACTATAGATTGTCTGTGCTGTATAGTTGCTCACTTTTCTAATAAAGATTGACCCAGTTGTAAATTATAGGACATGCAAAACGATGGGTATGCTAATAGCTCAGTAGAGATTGTTTGCAGATAAGAAACTATTGCACACTTCTACAGTGTCGGCATAGCTGATATACTGTCAGTAGTGAGAGGAAAGCATACTAAGCAAACTTCTGTAATCTGTCAGCATTTTGTGTGTTGTGTTCTGATTTTTTAAAGCTAGAGGGGTGAGACAGGATGAAAGAGATATGAGGTAGGAGCGAAGAGGGAGAGTATTTTATGCTTCTGACTAGCATTCCCAGTTAACTCTGAAATTGAACAAGATCACAAGGAGCATAAGGACAAAAGTGAGATAAATTGCACTCAAATTAATTGTAATTCTATATCCAGAAATGTACTTGCAATTAACTAGAACTTCATTGGTTTATAGAAGGTCCTCTATCATCAGAAGCAACATATCATGAGGACTGGGAGAGCAAGTTTTCTTAATGTTATGTCTGTTATTCTGCCTTGCTTTTGTCCTGCATGGGACTGCTTTTTCCATGTGGAATGATAGTGTAGTTTTGCTTCCTTTTAATCTCTGGTTTCTCCTACACTGGCAACTCTATTGGGTATAAAATGTGTTTTGCTTGTGTGTGGTATGTGCGTATATATATATTTGGGGTTTGAGTAGCTTTATCTGTCTATCTATCTATCTACCTATTTTTTATTTTAAAGCCATTTCTGCCTATTCCACCTGCTATGTGACAGCAGGAGCCAGAAGAAGCTGTGGGTTCTGGGAAGGAGGGATTCTGAGGCTGTATATGTTTCACAAGGTAGTTCCTAAAGTTGTTTGCTACAAGTATAAAAAAACCTAGATCAAGCTGAAACTGCCTTTTCAATGGGCAGAGTTATTCTTCTGCCTCCTTATTACTTTGTTCAAGTTGCTAACTACAAGAAGGAATCGGCTATGCCTCTCAATTTGAAACAGTGAAGGAGGCTTTCAGGTAGTGCAGTTTTTTGCTATCATTATAATTGCATAAAGATCATAACCAAAACAAATCATAGAAACAAAGAAAGAAGATTGATATACATGACCTAAGTTTAAGACTAGTGGTCAGGCATTAGCAACACTTCATCCTTGCTCAAGCCTGAGATAAATCACTTGTGCCAATATTTTAGTTTCTGCTAGTCAGGAGGCTCAAAGTTGGATACGCTGGAAACTTGCCACTCTTGGGTCGAGGAAATGTCAAAGTCTGTATTTTTCAGTCTCAAAAACTGCTACACTCAAAACATGACCAGTACTTTTCTCCTTTATCCTTGCACTCGGTATTTAATTATGACAGTTGTACACATTTGTAATGTCTGTGACAGCATGCAGTAATGAAATATCATGTACAATGAAAATGGTGATGTATAGATTTACCTTCTCCTTTAAAAGTATGAAAATATGAGTAATATGAGAACTTGTGTGTGCACTATAAAGTATTTAATGGAATTTATTCCAGGTATGATCTCTGGTGCCAAGTGATTGATCTTTTTTAATGATGCAGGCATTTAACCATATGTAAATTGTGTAACAACTGTTGAGAACACAGACAAAACACCAAGCCATTAGTTCAAATTTCCTCCAGATGTTGGTAAGTAAGTCATTAAAAAGTAATAAATATACAAAGCAAACATTAGCAAAGCAGTTAAGGGTTTGTTCAAGCAAATGTGAACTTATTACCAAATGCAGCAAACTTGCTATTCAGAGTTATTCTGCTAGTTTCTGAGACCTGATCATATGTGATACTGAGCACTACATTTAACAGTACTATTTTTACTTCTGCCTTACTGCTAGAGCTGTGAAAAGTAATTCTCTCTGGGAAGGGTAGATGTTAGCAACATTGTTGTGGTGAGATTATCTCTCCACTTAAAGAATAGTCACCTTTAAGATAATAAGAAAAAAGGGAAGAAATACTTAGTAAAGGTGGGGAAAAAAAAAAATCAATGAATAATTTCCATGTTTGGCACATCAGTTATCTTACAAATGTTGAATTTCTATTCAACTTGGTGTATCTTGTCCAATTTTCCCATTTACCCAATTGCTTCTCTTCTTGTCTGCAGTATATTTTTCAAATCCTTCTGTGCCATTCACACCAGGTGGATAACTTTGAGCTTGTCCTTACTGTTCTCCTCCTTGAATACAAGTACAGGATCTTTTTGTATATGCTAGGTTTGGCAGACTTATTTTAAAAAAAAACCAAAACCAACACAAAATTGCTGTTGCTTTTAATGTGTCAGTTTTCAGTATCCTGGGATGATATCTGTAATGTTCAGGTTACATTAAGCTCATTGAAGGGAGGATGGTGGGGTGGAATATACGTGGAAGGTTGGAGCTGCTTACACAACAAAAAATGAGACACAAGGAAGCTGGAGTGAACAGCCAGTCGAATGGAGGGTTTGGTTAATCTCTTCAGCTACTTAGGAAATCCATGCTCTTTTGGGGAATCTGCCCAGGCAACCTGACGTGTTTCTCTTTTTCTGATGTGTTCCTTTGTGGTGGAAGAAAATGGCAAGGTTAGGTGCATCAAAAGGAAAATGCCTTTTGGAATCAGTTAAGTGTATAGAGCTAATAAAAATGAGTAAAGTTTGCATGTGAAAAAAAGTAAAAAAGTATGCGTGAGTAGATTTGCATGTGAAAAAAGTGAGCAAGTTTGCATGCAGAACTCTCCAGTGCATTAGAAGTGGGACAGTCATTCATGCTGGAAGTCCAAATAGAGGTGAAAGAGGAAGATAGAACAATGGAGACATCTCTAAGAACACACAAGACAATTAAGTATCTATTCTAGTTTAGGTTCTCTGAGGTAGCATTCTGCAAGGTGAACATTGCATTTCTTACAACACATAAAGACAATGTACAATTTCTTTTATTTTAGGGTATTTTGGTATTTCTCAGCTTCCCTTTCTTTGCTGAAGGACTGAAAAAACTGGAGTAAAATAATGACATACCTAATCTGAGTTTTAGGCTTCTTGATTGTGTAGCAAACATAGTTGAGTTGGGAGCTCTTTAAAGTCTTGATTATTTTTGTTAATAATTTTAACAGCTTGTAATGGAAATAAACTGAAATAAAAGGCTGTATTTCAATACCTTTCTACTGATGAATAGTACCACTGATGGACTCTGGGTTGAAAAGAAATCTTTATTTGCTCAAATACAGCAGAATTCCCTATGGCTAGGAGGGGCAGGGGTATTTCAAGAAATCCATCCAGTACTGCCAACCAGAGACATGTCATGCTGGACAGCTGAAATTAGAGAATTTTGTCTTCTTGAAATCTGTAAATATTAATGAACTTTCCGTGTTGTTTGGGCTACGTTTCAGGTAAATTCTCACCCTGAGCTCGGGTGAGATACTCATTCTACTAAATGTTGGGAAGTCCAACGTATGAGCTGTACAGCAGCAATCATAGAATCATAGAATAGTTAGGATTGGAAAGGACCTTAAGATCATCCAGTTCCAACCCCCTGCCATGGGCAGGG
>JANRGW010028690.1:0-39904 GCA_024733675.1 Psilopsiagon aymara
CAGTAAAGAATTTCTTCCTCATATCCAATCTAAACTTCCTCTGTTTAAGTTTGAACCCATTACCCCTTGTCCTCTCAACTACAGTCCCTAATGAAGAGTCTCTCCCCAGCATCCTTATAAGCCCCCCTTCAGATATTGGAAGGCTGCTACGAGGTCTCCACACAGCCTTCTCTTCTCCAGGATGAACAGCCCCAGCTTTCTCAGCCTATCTTCATACGGGAGGTGCTCCAATGCCCTGATCATCCTTGTGGCTCTCCTCTGGACTTATTCCAACAGTTGCATGTCCTTTTTATGTTGAGGACACCAGAACTGCACACAATACTTCAAGAGAGGTCTCACAAGAGCAGAGTAGAGGGGCAGGATCGCCTCTCTCAACCTGCTAGTCATGTCCTTTTTGATGCAGCCCAGGATATGGTTGGCTTTCTGGGCTGTAAGCGCACACTTCTGGCTCATAGTTCCACCCCCCTGCCATGGGCAGGGCCATATCACACTAGACCGTGTCAGCCAAGGCTCTGTCCAACCCAGCCTTGAACACTGCCAGGGATGGAACATTTATCACTTCTTTGGGCAACTTATTTGAGCACCTCACCATCCTCATAGTAAAGAACTTCTTCCTTATACCTAAGTTGAACTTCCCCTGTTTAAGTTTAAACCCACTGCCCCTTGTCCTGTTGCTATAGCCCCTCTCTTATTATCCTTGTAGGCCTTTATAGTATTCTGATTGCTGCTTCCAGATTGGTGACAGATAACAAGATTTGAGGCATGAATTGGTGTGAACTTTGAGAACAAGATCTACAAAAACCACAAGATTTACAATAATCTTCTGAAAAACCTGATAAAACTCAGTACGCCTAGCCTAGCTAGCACAGGCCTTGACTCAATACCCACTAAGTCAGTCGAATTCTTACTGACTGCACTGACATCTTTAATCTGACCTACTAAAAGGAGCGAGGACAGCTAATAATGCTATTTCTAAGCGAAACTGACCCTACATAATATTTCAGTAAAAAAAGAGACAGTAAAATAACAGTAGAGATGGCATTAAGAACAACACTGGGGCATCTACAGCCAACTAGCAGAACTCTTTTCAGGGTTACCACTGCTGGCTTTTTTCCTCTGTTACAGGGCTATAATAATGAGACTTAAGCTGAGCCTCCTGGTTACCTCCTCTATTATTAAACAGTGGTTAAAATAATTTCCAAATTAATACAAAATTTTACAACTGAATATTCCCAAAACACTAGATTAGAAAACTAGGCACTCCAACACAAGTTTCCTCATGAGACAAGACTTTATCTTATGTTCTGAAATGTATGAAGATAGGTCAATACATTACAGCCTTCTTTCTTCTAGACGCATGCACGCTAAAGTAAAGTAGATCAAAAAACATGACATAACTCTGGTTAACTCATTCACCATCCAGCCAGGATGATGGAGCACTGCATTCAGGTCTGTCTTGACACTTCCATTCATGTATCTGCAGTTAACGACACCTGCTGAATTAAAAGCCAAACGTCTCAAACAGAACCCAAAAAGAATCTCTTGTGAGTCTGGGACCAAAACCCAGACTTTCATATCACTATAAAATTTTACAAGTGAACTAAGTTATTATGTCTTTTTTAGTTACTATATGGATAGGCATTATGAAAGCCTTTTTCTGCAGCCACTTAAGATGACATCTAGAGCTTTTGCAGTGTATTAACTGTGTGCAAGAAACACCTATTGGATGAATATTACACTGTTCTACTCCACCTAACCCCTCTACTCCAGCCCCTATAGCCTAAATATTTTGGAAATCAGCTAAGTATTTAAGGAATATTACTTTTGAGGAAGCACAGAATGATAGCCACTCACAGAAAAGGAAGAAAGCCGCCCCTTCCTCTACCTTCTTTTGATTTCTGATTGTCAATAGTTCTTTATATAACTCATAGTAAGATATAATTTTACCATCTATTAATTTACAAGTAGTCATTTACAGCAGCAGGCTGAACGTTTTTCATTTTATTTCCTCCAGATCACAGAAATGTGAACAATTTTAAGCATAATCTTTTTAATGCATACTACACATAGAAATGAAGCTTAATTCTGAATTTTAAAGACTGCTGTTATGTTTTAGAAAAGGATTATATATTTAAAAAATATCAAAAAAAGTAACTATAGGATTATAACAGTTTGAAATAATTTAAAACAGTACCTTCATAGGTAAAGTTACCAAGTTCTTTTTAAAAGCTTGGCATGTAAATCTTAATTTATGGTTAGCTTTTTAGCATTCTAATATTTAATTCTCTTAAGAGAAATATTCTTGAGAATTTGGGTTACAAAACAAAAAAGTAGCTTCTAATGTTCTAATGCACTGACCATCATAAAAGAATCCTCTTTCTTCCACACACAATTACATGACAATAGGTATCTAATTCCACACAGAGCACATTAACTACAACAAACCCATACCAAATTAACACTTCACAATATTTCCTAAACCTCTTACTATTTCACAGTCAGCTTCTTCCTACCCTGCCATTTTAGGTATCACAGTTTATCATTTAGCATCTGTGGTGATGACTGATGAGCAGGATAGCAGACATAATCTGTAAAAACAGAAGCTTCCCAAGCCAAATTATAAAATGAAGAGTTCTCGGAACAGAGAGAAGAAATCCTGCTTCACAACTGATGAGCACTAAAAGAAGGTGCCTTGTTCCCTTCTTCTTTAACTATTACTCCATTTTAGAATGGGTTAAACATTTTATTGCCATTGTTTTTTTCCTTTTTCAACAGACTTCTACACTAGTGAATGAATAGCTAAATTTGCAGTGAAATAGCTACCTTTGCTTACAGATCACAAAAAAAGAAATACTTGGGAAGACACGTGTCAACAGACAAAGTAAACACCTTTAATCTAACAGAGAAGATAGGGTTTATTTAACTTCTTAAACTTTATTTTTAAAGGGTCATTATTAGACTTAAGTTTATAAAAGCCCATTTGACCAAGTAGCTCCTTAAAATGGCTTCCTATAATACAGTACTTCTCATTTGAAAATTATTTTGTACCTAGTATATTCAGCAATTAAGTGCATTTTGACAGATTTCCATTTAAATCGCATTTTACATCGACATTTGTATCAATGCAAGCAAAAACCGAACATTTCTTATGCCTAGTTTTGTGAAATGAAACATGGGAATGCTCATTTCCTTTAATGCAAGGAAAAAAAAAAAACAAAACCAGAATTGTATTTTGAATATTTTCAAGTTCCAGAAAGAGACACGTAATTCTAACTGTCATACCATCAAAACAGCATAGTTGCTGAGGGAGTAGCACTGAATGGTAGTAATGTTTTCATCGGACAGCAGAATGCGACAACCATCAGATTTCCATCCTCCTTGTCCGTTAAGTAGATCAAAGTCCCACTGAGCTGCAACAGCATCTGCTCCATGTGCAATGCGCCGCAGTGTCACATTTATAGGAACATGGTGACTGGCTAGGTTTAAACCATCTGTTACAAAAGAAAAGCATTTCCACGTAAATTTCTCAACACATCAAATCATAGAATCATAGAATAATTAGGGTTGGAAAGGACCTTAAGATCATCTAGCTCCAACCCCCTGCCATGGGCAGAGACACCTCACACTAAGCCATGTCACCCAAGGCTCTATCCAACCTGGCCTTGAACACTGGCAGCAATGGAGCATTTTCCACTTTTTGGGGCAACCTGTTCCAGTGCCTCACCACCCTTACAGTAAAAAATTTCAACCTCATATCCAATCTAAACTTACCCTGTTTAAGTTTGAACCTGTTACACCTTGTCCTATCACTACAGTCCCTAATGAAGAGTCCCTCCCCAGCATCCCTACAGCCCCCCTTCAGACACTGGAAGGCTGCTATGTGGTCTCCACACAGCCTTCTCTTCTCCAGGATGAACAGCCCCAGCTTTCTCAGCCTATCTTCATACAGGAGGTGCTCCAGCCCCTAATCAACCTTGTGGCTCTCCTCTGGACTTGCTCCAACAGTTGCACATCCTTTTTATGTTGAGGACACCAGAACTGCACACAGTACTCCAAGTGAGATCTCACAAGAGCAGAGTAGAGAGGCAAGATCACCTCCCTCGACCTGCTGGTTGCTCTCCTTTTGATGCAGCCCAGGATACGGTTGGCTTTCTGGGCTGCAAGAGCACACTGCCGGCTCATGTTCATTTTCCCATCAACCAACACCTCCAAGCCCTTCTCCACAGGGCTGCTCTGAATCTCTTCTCTCCCCAGCCTGTAGCTGTGCCTGAGATTGTTCCCACCCAGGTGTAGTACCTAGGTTAAACTTCATCAGGTTGGCATCAGCCCACCTCACAAGCGTGTCAAGGTCCCTCTGGATGGCACTGCTTCCATCCAATGTAGCAACCGAACCACACAGCTTGGTGTCATCATCAAACTTGCTGAGGGTGCACTCAATCCCACTGTCCATGTCGCAGACAAAGATGTTGAACAAGACCGGTCCCAACACGGATCCCTGAGGGACACCACTCATTACTGGTCTCCAGCTGCACAATGAGCCATTGACCACAACTCTTTGTGTGCAGCCATCCAGCCACTTCTTTATCCACTGCGTGGTCCATTTATCCAATTGATGTCTCTCCAAACATAACATATGAGATCCTAAAAACCTTTTATAAGATCGACATCAGCTGAAAGGAAGTGGTCAAAAATGTTTCCTACTTTAAAGATTATAAAACAGTAATAATAAAAAACAAACCTATCTTGGTAAGAATAACTGGTGTCACAACTGTACGACGTTTCCCATCATCAGCCAGATTTGTGGAATTTCCTGTTGCTGGAAAAAGCTTTCCATTGCGAAATGCAATAAGCTGAAGCTTGTAGACAGATTCATCTGCTGGTCTGATTTCTCTTTTTTGCTTCTGGATGAAGAGGGAAGCTGGCAACTGGATAGAGGCCTCTACAACTGTGTTCTAAAAATAAACGGATTTTAAGTTTTAAGAGAAAGTGAAATCCTTTGCAGAGATTAAATTAACAACTCCTCCAACTGCATTAGCAGACTGTATGGTGTGACAAACCTATATGACAATGCTTCCAAGTAATCCACAATACATTACTGAATCAGGTTATTGAAGTCTTAACAGTTTTTAAGAAAGAAAAAGAAATTAAATTTAAATTCTGCAGTTACCTTACTTATTAACTTCAACTTTACCCTCTGTAACATCGATAAAGTTATTACCAGTTTTCCGGATTAGACTACTGGCAACTAAAAGCAGCAACCAAGACAACCAAAGAGAAATGCTGTAACTGTGCATTGGTACCATCTACAATGAAATGCTGTGTACAAACAGGTTTTGACAACTTGTGTATAAATCATACTTGGTTAGAGAAGCATGCATGTAATTTCATAGAATTACATAAATATAATTTCAAATATACACCCTACAGTGACATTCAACCAAATTAAGCGATAAAGGAAGCCAGTATGTTAGGGAATGCAACTGAAAAATTACCTTTACAGAATAAGAGGAAGTGTTTCCATTCTATAGCAAGCCACAAATACATATGCATGTGTGTGTGTATACGCTCACACACATTCAAATGAAATTAACCTTTTATCTTCATTTTCTACTTCACACTTCATTACAACATACTCTGAGCAGAATATTTAAGATATTTAAGGAGACTGGTAATATTTCATTTAATATGTAATGAAGGTGAATACACAGCAAAAATAAAGCCAAACATTATTACGACCTAGGGAGCATTTCAATTTCCATACTTATGAAAAGGTCTGAAAGCATCTTTCAACTTAGTAAGTTTTAATAAAGGAAGCCACACCTACTCATTAGTAATCGTGTCCATTAAAAATATTTTATAATCAAACCTTATTATCTTTTGTCCTTTAATTGTCTCTTGTCACAGTCATTCTGGATTTTGTAAAAATGCTACTTTAAAATTAGAAATAAATAATATAAGCTTGCTTTCCAAATGACTCATATTTAAGATATTTTTCCAGAGTCAGTAGGGAAACAATGAGAATACAACCTTTAAAGCCAGACTTGACAATGTATTTGAAACGTTGCACTTAAAGCTTAATTGTTTATCCAGATTTCCATCTGGATCTCTTCTCCCATAATCACTGAGTCCTGTACGGTCTGATGTAGCCACTTTCTGAAATACGGTGCATGTCATCCCAGTGAAACCAGCAGCCTTTATTACGTAAGCCTCAAGAGCAATATTTGGAGAATACTGTGATGACAAAGAAAATCAAACATTAAATAACTATACATATCACAGGAATAATAGTAATAATCTTAAAAGGGATTCTCTGCCTTCACAAAATAATAAAAAAATCCAAACAAACTAAATATCACCTAGAAAACTGTTTATCTGTTTATCTGGCAGAGATAAATCTTTCAGAGTATTTCTCTTCTCCCTACAGAAATAGTAGGCATTTCAGATAATGCCAACATCTATTAAGAAAAATAAAAAGGTATTGAAACTGAAGAGGCAGCAAAATGTCTTCTAAATAAATAAATTTATACTTACAGTAGAATAAACTTGAGCGCCATTTGCAAGCCGATACATAGCAATTTTCTGTAGACACTGTACAATTCTAGTGCAAGCCTTGGCTTCCCTTTGCGCCATCCACAGCACACGTTCATCGGCCAACATAATGTTACTTGCTATGTCCACCATCACGTCACCAAGCTAGCAGAGAAGAGAAATAAAACTATTTTATATCTCTGAAAGCATTAATCAGATAGAATCATTATCAGAAAATTCAAAGCAACTTGTCAGCACAAAAAATAAAAGGAAATTGGTAGTTCCTATTTCAGTCACCTAGTTGTCGCATTGAGTTACTGAAATTCTTTTGACTCAAACATTTACCCTCTTTCAAGAAAAACTTTTTGCCAATGTAAGTTATCTGTTTACATTATACTTAGGAAAAAAAAAGTGAGAAATACAGGTATTTCATTAAAAGCAAAGAGTATAATGCTCCACATTCTACTGTATAAATTACTTAAAAGGACTGCTTATAATCTACTTTAGATGTTATATTTATTAAAATAAAATTAAAATAAAAAATAAACTATAAATCAACAATAAAGCAGTTTCCATGTATGGGGGAAGATAAGAAAAGAGTAATACAGGAAAAAACGAGGATGCAATCCTTCTGCTTTTCCTCCTTTTGCTATGCCTGCCTTTTCATTTACTGCTTCCTTACTTGCCTTGATTTTTGCATGACCTGTTTTAGGTCACAGGTTATACATGAGACAGCAAATACCCATAAATACCAGAGCTGCTTTCAAACCACCAATTATGTTGTTGTAAGTTTATGCTCACAGTTCCTACCCTGTCTTCTGTATGACGGACAAATACAAACTATAAAGGGAATTTATTTAGGTCACAACTCCACCAAAATTAATGAGCACCTACATTGACAACATTGACCTTCACTGGATTTTCATGACATTTAAGAAACAGTGTCAAATACTGGACCAAAAGAGAAGGTGCATGTATTTTCTAGCTGAATCAACTGAAATGCAATTCAGTGACTAAATTTAGGGACTGGGATTTTCTACTTAAAGAGAAACAGGGTGGGGTGTGGAAGACAACTCCTTCACCATCCAGACCAACTTCTAATCAGAATATTACTAGTAAGGACAGAATACAGTCAGTTGTGATTTTTGCATCTTTAAAAATAGAGGCAAGAACTAAATATAAATGTATTTACTGTTTTAGGAGCTGCCTCTTGTAAGGACATAAACTACAGTCAGTAAACATTCTCAACAGCTAACAGAGCCTCAAAGAGCATTTGCAGGTTGTAGCCCTTTAAATTCTCAAGAAGAAATCAAAGTTAAATTAATTGAAGATGTTTATTACGACACAGTGATGTAAAAAGTGGTAACATGTTTTACACATCAACAAATGGTGGGTTTACAATAAAGTATCAGTATTAAGATCCTGAAGCCACAGAACTTAAGTTGTTCCATACTGTTACAAGCAAACAAAAACCCTACACGTTTCTTTCCCAGCTTACCCAGGTACAGATAAGTTTTTTTGCCAACTCTGTTCGAACTTAAGACAATCTGCTAAGAACTTTCTGAACATTTGTCTTCGGTTTGCTCCTTCTGACATGAAAAAGCTAATAAATTAAGCTTTTTATAAACTATAGCATTTATCTTAAAAGAATATCCACTGTAACACAAACTAAAGAACAGTAACATGGTATGTGAATACAACAAGAAAAAAGTTCATACAGCAATACCCTAATAACAACTCTTATTATAGATATCAAAAACTACATGAAATGGTATTCATGTTCCTTGAATATACCATCAAAGAAAAGGTTGACTTCAAATCAAACCAATTAAGACCAAAACTACCTAAGAATTTAATTTTTTCGTATCATCTATATACCTTCAGACATGGCAATGTAATGGCAGAATGTGCCACTCTACAGGCAACAAATCACAGCCAAGAATATCCCTATAATGTAATAAATCATGAAGCAATCTAAAACATGTTCCTATTTTCAACGGGGTACAAAATCAGCCATTAACTGCTTGTATAATTCCAAAATACACCAAAAAATCCAAGCTCTGTTTGTAAAAGGAAGTTTGGCCTGACAATTCTCCAAAGAGTTCTGTAAAGAATTTGGCATCAGTGTTCATGTTTTGCTGAGAATAGATAGGAAAAAATTGGTTGGCTTTTGTCTGGGGTTTTTTTTGTTTGCTTGGTTGTTTTGTTTTCGTTTGGTTATTTTGTTTTGGGTTTTTTTGGGGGGTTTTTTATACAAATTTAAAATTGAGGTATTGTGGTCTCCAACTTCCCAACATGCACTGTACAGTGAGATCAATATAACCTCTGTTCAGCAGTGAAACAGAGAGCTCCTACCCACAAGTGGGACTAATCAACCACTTGCATTTTTCTCCCCAACAGTGAGCGTTCTCTAAGATTTTATTTTAAATGTCTTATCCTGCAAGATAGAAGAATACTGAAAACCTTAGAGATACAGCTCAATACTGAACAAAGCCAGCCTACCATGGTGGGAGGGGAGAACATAAGTCTTGTTTTATTCATTATTGAGAGGATCTCTGAGGCTTTCATTACTTGCATTTTTATTAGATAAGAACACACCAATGAAAACCTGCGTGACCCACTCCATACTAAATAAAAACAGACTTACTGTACCTATCTCCCTGCTCCAGTGCTGACCAGAGGTGTTACTCACATTACAGGTCCAGTGAATGCTGGATCATCTCAGCGCGAGTGCGAAGTCTGTGACCATGGGTCAGCAACTTCAGGGACCTACTAAACAAACAAAAACATGGAATAGAATCTGATAATCCACTAACTCAGTGCCTGCATCTAACGTTGAGAAGGTTTCACTGCTCAGAATACTTAAGGACAAACACTTTGATTATCTTTAAAGTGATGGCAAATTATCCAGTTACCTCTTTATATTTTTCAGCGAATCTTCCAAATTTCTCTATCATTTCAGCCACAAAAATAACGTCCATCTTATCAGAAAAATTTGCTGCTTCAACAGTGTAAGCCAAGAGCTGTCTTGCTGTTGCCACTGCATTAGTAAGGTTGAGCGGCATCTACATAGAGAACAAACATAATCACTTTGAAGAAGTGAAAATTAAGTGCAAGATAAAGGCAACAATTCAGTAATTAATAAGCATTTTCCCTGAAGAGGACAGCAATTCCCACAGGGATCACAGTGCTTTAAGGAGCCAGGGACTACCACCTCATCTGTTGGCAAAAATACTTCCTATAAGCCAGGAAACCAACACTTGTACTGGTAGCCAGAAACTGGGTTTTGTCCTGTTGCCCTAGTAGGCAGAAAGGTGTTGCACCAAGAAAAGGAATGGGGGGAAGCCATTACTGTAAAGGGCTTATTTTCCTTTTCACACGAGCCTAGGCAAGACAACACAAAGCTCCTATAATACAGCATTTTATAGCAACAGAAACCAAAAGCCATTCAAACACCATTGCTGTAGCATTTATTCTTGATTCTGTAATTATGGAAAGCATCTAAGATACACACATACAAAACCACCCCAAACAAAACAGATCCTCTCTATGACAAAGCTCATTATTTTGTTCCTGACACAAGCACCATGCTGGCAAATTCTTCACTAAATAGCGTACAACATCAACATGACTGAGCTAGCAGGGACCAAAAATAGGATATTTCACAAAGGACAGTAGAAAGCTGTGCAAATGTTATCAGCTCATGTTCAGATGATGTTTATCCATGATAATCCAAACCAGAGTTGTTCCATCTCTCTGTTTTCTGGTGTACAGATGTCTGGTCTGTCCTATCAAATTTGTAATGTGCCACATAAGCACAACTATGTTTTTGTTCCTGCTGGTCTTAGCACTTGTATGTAGATTTGAATGCAATTAATGGAAGACATTTTTTTTCCCCAAAGCACTAGAAGTCATGCATATAAAGAGTAAATAAAGTTCAAAGTCATAACACACACTTTGAACAAAGTAAACTTTCATATGCAGATATCCTGCATAATTTCTTTTAACTTTTTTTTTAAACATTAATTTCTTTTCACCTAAAACTTGATCTGTACGACACACAAACAAGAACAGTGAAATGTAAGTGTTCTTGCATAACTGCTACAAAGGTTTCACTCTATCTTAAACTTAGACCTCTACTTCATTTAAATTACTTGGCAGAGTTCTAATTTCCAGAACAGCTCAACTACCTTTTTGTTCAAAGTCATTAAAAGTGCTTATAATATTACTACATTTATTATTAGTCTCAAAGAGACAATAAATTTCTCCGCAGAATACTGTTAAAAATTCTAGGTATACTACAAGTAAAAAGAGGAAGGGTCTAATGAGTAAAACCAACTAAAACAGAAACATGCCACCTCTTCCTTAAAAATAAAAATTAAACCTATACTTCAGTGTGGCACCACTCTGTGCATGTATGTTTAATGACTACTTCACACATGGAAATTACATTTCAGCTCTTTCTGAAGATACTGATCTGACCTTCACATTTTAAACTTTTTAACACAAAGTTGGCAACATTCTTTCGCAACCTGATAAATGCTGGCTAAACAAAAGCAGTTAAGCCAGACTAAAGTAAGCCATGCTCTTGAGCAGTTCTGACTCTACAGTACATAGCCAGTAGTTACAGGCCCTGCTGACAAAATTGCCAGCTAAGGAAAAAGCAAACCAGCAGCAGCAAAGTTCTCAATAAGCACTCAACTCTTGCAGTCTTCTATGAAGGGATGCCTGGCATCATCTCCTACCCGCTAATCAGTTATTTTGCACTACTACCCTCCATTTCAGCCCTCAAGTATGTTTCCTGCGACCAAGCCACAGCATGAACCCCTTGGAATGTAAAGAGCAGAGAACAGTTACTCCAATCCCTAAGTTTAATTCGGACCAAAACAGTTAGTCCTTTCTCCCTCTCTCCCACACTTTCTGATCTTCCTTACACCACTGCTCATTGGTCCTCAGGGAATCAGACCATGAAGATAAAAAGCTATGCCTGCATTCGTAAGTAATTGAATACAGAGAAAGCAAGTCGGCAACAACCTTTCTACACAATACACAGTTCAATGCTTTTGCCTCAAACTAGATACAGCCCAAGCCACTAGATGTCAAGACCTCACTTACATATACAAATCAGAGCCACCCAAGCACAAATATCAGTTCAGATCCAGATTGTCTCAGTCAGGGCATATGGTGCTTCTGATACAGTGTGAAGTTTTCTCTAAAAGTATGTGAACTCACACCCTGCACACATGCAGTAATCCTACCCTGAGATCAGATAAGCACCAGATCTTATGTTAAACATGGGCAGTGCAACCAACATCACGAACTCAAGTGGCATAGCTGTATTAGTAAAAAACAAACCAACCAAACCAAATAAACAAAAAAACCCAAAACACAACAAAAACCCAAACCCAAAAAAACACAAGACACACCATACCAAAAAACACTCTCACATCTGTAGTTTCACCAGTTGCACTGATGCTAGTGATCTGATAGTATGCAGTGGAAAACATCAAGCTTAAACCAGGGGCTCAAAACTTTGTGGAGCATTATACAATACAGCACCTATACATATAAGGCTGAATACCTCATTGTAGAAAAGTGTTTGTGAAAGTATGAGTTAACTAGATATAAGCCTCAAAAAGGAATCCGAAGACGAGAAATTTTGTTTCATACCTACTAAATGTAGGTATACTAAATATATAAAGAATACCCTCTAGTATCCTAGTGAGCACTACCAGATTACAGTACCTAGTTAATACTCACTACTTTCACTAGTTAACTCTCATTGCCCACACAGAGTCTATTAGGGGTATACAGCAACAGAGGCAGAGTTTGACTACTCTGTTGTTAAAACGGAAATAGATGTACTACCTTACAACTTCAGCCTGCCTTATTTCTTTATAGCATGTGGCCAGGACAGGGCACCCAGTTGACAAAACCAATCATGACAAGTACCATCCTCTCATGCTTCACACAAGTACACCAAAGAATAAAATTTTCCTTGCACTTTCAATCTGGGGGCACTCAAAACAGATATTAAACAAAGTTCTTAACATACCCCTACAAATTCTAGTGTTGCATTCAGAGGTGTGTGTTAATGAGAATTCACCTACACCAACAGCATTACCAGCTTAAAAAAAACCTTCTGAGAAACAGACTTCTGAGTTTTTATTTTCATTAAAGAATTTGATTTTCTAGAAATGCAAAAGTTACCTGATTGAACATATAAAGAACTCGAGTCACATCATTTGCATACTGGCACCTGGAGTAGTCCTCTTCAGCCCAGTATCCTCCCCTGTCACATCTGCGCCAGGCTCTCCTCTCATCTTGTGAGTTGCCAGGATATATCCCACTGCCAGCAGAATACCGTGTACACAGCAGGTATGCTGTGATGCCTGCCAAAGTTCTAGGCCACCTGGGGAGGCAAAAGCACAAAAAAAAAAAAAATGTAGACAAATTTACATGACAAGTAAATAAAAGGATTAAGCACCACAAAGTGAAATAAAGAAAATAATGAGACACTCAAAATTAAGCATCTCTAAAGTATTTAAAGGGCCACCTTGGCTCACATTCAGTACTTTCAAGCTGTTCATATTTGTGTACTATTAACAAAATGAGTCTTAATGCTAGCATGCTTTTTTTAATTCTTTTATGAGGTTGCAGGTGGAGCAAAGGTGCTTATAGAATTACTAAAACTAGTTCACTTTTTTACAAGAAACCCTGCCTACTTCACGAAAAAATCCATATTAGCACTATGAAACCAGTTAAACACATAGTAAAAGCCCTGCAAACTTTCTACTTGTCCTGTTCACATGCATCAACGTACCTTGTGATAACATTCGTATCAAAACTGAACTGTAGATATGAAGAGGAGACTATATTTACAGTGTTTAAGAGTAGCAGTAGTACTATCACTTCGATCAATTTTGCAACCTAACATGATACCAAATAGTAATCAATGAGAAAAGAAAGTGGTCATAATGCCAAGAGTAGAAGAGAATTCTTTTCACGGGAGGCATGCAGAACTAAGCACTTTTAAAGAAAACTTCTAAGACTCTCAACTTTCTCCTCTGTAATTTTACTGCAAATTTTATCAGTATAAATATACGCAGAGACAAAATGAATTAAAGAATACAGAAAATTAAGCTGCAATACAGCTTTAGTGCACTGATCATTCATTAGATCGGAACTGATTTAAAGGAAACTTAGGAATAGAAGGCAACCATGCCTTAATTAAGCTTCAGTGCTAAGAACTGAGGAGAACAGGGACAAGGAATGCCATTCTAGAAGGAATGCCAGCTAGTCTGCCTGCCCCTGCTTCTGGCACTCTCCCTTGTTAACACATGGATAAGCAGTATTTTATCATTCAGCAGACTAGCAAAGTTTAATAGCAAAAACATATATACTTAAATTGCAGAATGCTAAGCACCTCAAATCCAACAACCCAACATAAAAGGCTTAACTAAAACTGACACCAAAAAGAGCTTCATTTGATTGTACCAGACTTTCTGTACCCTCGTTAAGTTCCTTGAACATCTGAAGAGCTAACATACTTTTTCCCAGTTTTAAGTCTTTCAAAGTGCTTTGCACAAAGCAGTTGTCTCCAAAAACTGAAATGGTCAAACAAAAAATTCTATTAGTTTACATTGTGATTTAAAGTTTGCTTTTATATCTGGACTGCATCTCAGTAAGTGTCCATTTAGTCACTACTATCACGTAAGATATGCTCAAAACATATCTATATTTGAAAGAAAAAAGAGAAACCAGTATCTGTGTTTCCAGAAGGATGGAGTAACCGCCTAGAAGAATGTTCCATCTCAGGAAATTAAAATCTAAGTAATATTGCCAAAACAGAAACTGAGCAAATTACCTCCATTTTCCACATGGCCACAGAATAGTTTAAACTCTGTGGTACTGACACATGTTGTATGACACAGCCTCCAAGACAAATATTTTCACAGAAAAATGGCATTCACTAGTCACACCTAGTGCTAAAATATTGGAAAACAAAAAAACAGAGTGGAACACCAGAACTTAAAGAAGAAACATGGTTTGCAGGAGAGCTTTAATTACTGTATTTTCAAATATTTTTTATGTATATCTTCTGGAACTTTGGTAGCCATCAAATGGAAAAGGGTAAGAGTTTCAGTGTTGAAAACTACTTCAAAGGTTATTAGATTATCACAATACTATTTGCCTTCTCTCCCTGTTCTTCCTACCACTTTCCCTATTTTTTAATCTACCTCTTCCCCTTCTGTTACTGTCCATTTTTTCCTACTGCATTTACTTTTTATTTATCTCTCTACACAGCATTTTATCTTTTACCACACTCCTCTCAATAGAATACTAGCAATGCCAGTCACAGTCTGTACTACGTAAATATAACATATAAAAGATATCTACAGAAAGATTTAAGTAATAAAACTCACCCGTTATTTGTCTTCTGCTTTAGAAAGCTTCCCACTAAACCAGATACGAAAGATGGAAAATTCAAAACTCTCATCTTTCTTCTATAATCTCACACCACAAAAACAACATACACAATGTCACCAAGAGAAGCGCTTTGTGGGGAAGTGTCCCTCACCCTCTTTCCTCTCTCATTCACAATACCCCTTTATGCAGGTACAAGCTTCTTTGCAGCCCAGTGGTGAATGAGACAGAGGAACTGATTCCAGCTGCAACTACAGGCACACTTTCCTTATTCTTTATTTTTGCTAAGTGGATATTAACCTGCATCATTCCCAGCCATGAAGTGTTTTCTCCCAATACTTGTATGAGATGAACTGATAAGGAACTCTCCACTTTCCATGAAGCCAGAGAGGACATTCCTACAGAAGGGCTCAAAAGGTCACTAATGACAAGAAATCCTCATTATTCAAACAAAGGCTGCTTCAGTTTGCCTGTATTCTTAATTTCTTATGAGCTTAAGAGAGAATGTCTTTCGGAGTTTATGTAATTGCTACGAGAACTGCAAATCTGGACTGTATTAACACTCTTATTTCATTGCCATTTATAATTAGGTGCTCAAAATTTATCACATGTACACAAGAGTAGACAGCTGTGCAGAAAATGACAGATCATTTAAAGTACTGTAATTTCATTTCACGAAAAAAGAAAAAAAAAAAGCCAGACCTTGAGATTATAAAAGAATCCTTTTCTTGATGCATATTCATTCTGTTTTGAAAACATCATTTGTTTAAATCAACAATACTTTCAGTCACAATGGATTTTTATGTCATCATTTCAGTAGCTTACAGGTAGTCGAATATTTTTTTCTTATTATACCTTGGTAATTCTCTAAATTCAGCATGACAATTACATTTTTAGGATTAATTACATCCAGTGAGTAATAGTTTTCAAAGGGGAAAGTTTTATATTTAAGAAAGAATTCTATCAACTACCAGCACAAAATTATTCTAAACATAACAGTTTGAGGATTTACTGAAGTAGAAGCATTAGGTTACATTTTAACATGCAAGCTGTATTTTCAATTTAACCATGGATTGCAATATCAGGGATATTATCTGAGTAAGACTTAAAAGAATACTTTCCTTTTTTCAAATCGGTTCCATGATGAAGACAGCTTTTGCCTCATCTTCGTAAATTCATGCTAAACTACTATTACTGCCAAAGACATTGAAGACAAACATCCACCTCTGCCACACTTTGCTATCCCATCTCTGAAGGGATAAAAATCTAGATGTCAGTTTTGAAACAGGTTCCAAGCTAAAATGACTAACCAGTTCCAACTAAAAAGCTATAAAATCAAATTCACCTAGGATCATTTACAGCCATCTGCTCAGAGCCATTTTCTCACTAGTCAAAGTCTTATTTCCATATGGTCTCAAAGGTGAAAAATTATTCTTCATTATTACACGACCTAAACTACAACTGGAAATCTGTTACAGTAAACCCAGACACAGTGAACTTTTTGATACACTGAATATTTCCTGAAATCTTATTTCTTTCTGCTGAATACCAGAGGGGGTAAATCCTATTACACTGAACAGTCACTGAACAGCATAGGTTAATTTAATGGAAAACACTTTGAAATAAGCCTTTACCATCTGTTTTCACCTCTAATGGCAAATCAAAGAAGAGCAATTCACACTTGTGTCATAAAAAAAAAAAAAGCATAAGTGATTTAAATAGATGTGTTCTTTGATGAATACAGCATGCATCTGTTTGACTTTCTTCACCTTTTATCTTACACAGGAAGTTCTCATTTTCAAAGATAATGCTCATCCCTGCAATTGAAACTATCACAGTGTAAAAAGATGATATGCAAAAAGTTTTTTATATAAATAATTCCTTACAATGTGAAAGGTAAACTCTTTGGTAGCTCCAAATTGCCTCTGTGCAGCAGGTTATCTTAATCCTACTTCGCTTACTAATAGTTCCACATACTCAACTACCCTTTCCAAATTGCCCAACTGATAAACATAAAAAAGACGAATTCAGAACAAATGCTCTTGCTCAGGACTTGACCTGAATTCTTGCTACAATTGGAGAAGGCTTTCTGTGCTTGAAAGCTTGTTTTCTCCCCCCAAAAATCTATGTACTAACAACATGCTTTAACTTGCTTTTAATTTCTTGACATAAAAGATTTATGCTCTTAGATTAGCTGTATAGAAACAAGGCAACTTTAAAGAATGCTAATGTACACATAATTTTTATACAAAATATATATATAGAACATATTTATTATATAGTGATTTTGTCATACAGGAGCAGGAGGGTTTAAAAACAGAATGATGATCTGATGGAAAGCCCCAGTCAGTACGCAGTCCAACTGTAGCTTACGGGTCATCTAAAAAGTTTTACTCTACTCCAATACTTTCATTTATATATTTCAAATATCGTCGCTTACTTTCCATCTCTTCCAAAGATGCAAATTAACAGACTCAAAGTCTAACATTCCCTGGTATGGTTGTGAGCACTTCTTCCAACATGTACTAATTTAGTACAGTTAATAATCTATTACACATCATTTATGAATACCCACATAGGTGCCTTTAAAGCATAATACTAATACCTTAGTTAAAAACAAAATTAAGGTTACAAACCTGAAATCACCTTTATTGTTCACAACCCTCTCTGGAGGGCAGTACTGCGCAGAACTTTCTAAGACCACAATGTCTACTGTCCTTGTGTTATTTCCACGTCTGGTTTGCACATGGCAACCCCAGTTTCCTGTGGAGCCAGCCTGTATGTTTGAGATTGTCAGTGCACTGGGAAGATAAAATAAACAAATAAAACCCAACAGTCTTGCAATAAAATTGATATAAACTTTTACCAAAAAATGAATAAAGTACAGAAAGACAACAGAAGAAATAGCCAATTACATACAACTGTGAACGATCTTACAAAACCAGAGCTACCTATGAATCCTCCTACTGTAATTCACAGAGAAATATATATTATTCTTCTAGCTTTCATTTTTTGCCAAGGCAGGAAAGAAAAGGAACAGTCATGTGAAAAAGTTCCTTGACTTCAGAAAGAAGTCCAAATTCCCCAAGTATTATTGCTCTCCAACACAAAATTTTTCTACTTGTTCCAGAAAGGCCAAACTAAAATAACTTCCCAAATGCATAATTTGTGATAAAGTTTAGAAGTCCTAACTTACTAATACAGTTACAGGATATATAACACTTTGTAAATGCTAAATGAGTCAAAAATCTGCTGCAGGCAAAATAAATTATACTTACAGATCTCAGCTGGAGATCTTCAATATTACCAACTGCGGTGCGCCAAAAATGAACAGGAAAAATCCATGAGTAGTTCACTTAAATACCTTTTTTTCATAATTGCAATGCTCTCCTGCAACAGTCTCCCGGGGTAACTTGCTCTAGCTAATCCTGTTGTAAGCAGGTAGTTTGACTAATCAAATTGCTAGATCCCACTCCTCAAACTGGGTAGTTTGCAGAGGTGACCAAATCCAGGCAATTTAAGAGATGTGCCAAGTTAAAAGACTACTTCCCTATTAGGGATATTTCTGTCTACATATGTTCACCCAGCAAAGATATAAGAAGGCCATACTGGTTACGGAAAGAGTCACTAAACCAGAGCAGAAAATAAGGAGTGTGAGATACATTTCCTCTTTATGGATTCACCTTGCAATCAGTGAGCAGTTATGAATCATGTTTTTTTCAACAAAAATACCCTGGGACTCATCAGTTTCCACTATCTTTCCATCCTGATACCATAAGACTTGCATGTCCTGATCAATATATGAAGCCATACACTGGAAGGGTAGGCTATCTCCTTCAAACACAACCTGACGGTGAGATGGAGTCATATAGAAAGATGGTAATTCAAGTGGTGGTTCTAGAATTCAAGAAATAAAAAGAACAATTAATAGCAAGAATCTGTCATATACACAATTTTCAAAAGAAGAGAAAAATACACTGAGCGCAAGATTCATATAAAAGCTATCTTTCACACATTGGATATTGAAAAACACAAATTCTCATCATATTCCTCTTCAAAACATATATTCCTTTAATGTAACGCACTTCAAAAAATCTTTTGTGATGCTATATGTTGCAGCCCAGAAAGCCAACCGTATCCGGGGCTGCACCAAAAGGAGAGCAACCAGCAGGTCGAAAGAGGTGATCCTGCCCCTCTACTCTGCTCTCATGAGACCTCACTTGGAATATTGTGTGCAGTTCTGGTGTCCTCAACATAAAAAAGACATGCAACTGCTGGAAAAAGTACAGAAGAGGGCTGCAAGTATGATCAGGGACTGGCGCACCTCCCATACGAAGATAGGATGAGAAAGTTGGGGCTGTTCGGCCTGGAGAAGAGAAGGCTGTGTGGAGACCTCATAGCAGCCTTCCCGTATCTGAAGGGATACTGGGGATGCTGAGGATGGACTATCTATTAGGGACTATAGTGACAGGACAAGTGGGTAATGGGTTCACACTTAAACAGGGGAAGCTTAGATTGGATATGAGGAAGAAATTCTTTAATGTAAGGGTGGTGAGGCACTGGAATGGGTTACTCAGGGAAGTTGTGAATACTCTATCGCTGGCAGTGTTCAAGTCCAGGCTGGACAGAGCCTTGGGTGGCATGGTTTAGTGGGAGGTGTCCCTGCCCATGGCAGGGGGGTTGGAACTAGATAATCTTAAGGTCCTTTCCAACCCTAAGTATTCTATGATACTATGAATGAAGAATATAAACTTGAATGAAAAATACATGTATGCATTTTATTTCTTTTTAATTTCTCACTATTAAGATTTCAAATTCACAAATGCATGCTTTATTATTTTGACAGAGTAACTGACAAGGAAGTTCAGCAAGTTGGTCATTGTTTCATCAAAACAAAAAGGCTAATCAACAGCAGAATCATCACAGAATCATAGAATAGTTAGGGTTGGAAAGGACCTTATGAACACCTAGTTCCAACCCCCCTGCCATGGGCAGGGACACCTCACACTAAACCATACCACCCAAGGCCATGCCAAACCTGGCCTTGAACACTGCCAGGGTTGGGGCATTCGCAACTTCCCTGGACAACCCATTCCAATGCCTCACCACCCTTACATTAAAGAATTTCTTCCTCATATCCAATCTAAACATCCCCTGTTTAAGTTTGAACCCATTACTCCTTGTTCTCTCACTACAGTCCCTAATGAAGAGTACCTCCCCAGCATCCCTCTCAAGTTGGATAGCTAGGCTTTGGAATAAAATCTTCAATTTCCAACTCCTCTTGTGAAGTTTGGGTAAAAAACCCTGAAAAACATGGATTACCAGGAAAAAGGAGCTTATCTCCACAGAGTGCTACTCATCCTTAGGTTCTACAAACTAACATCCACAATCACCAATTTATTTATTTCCAAAGCAAACACCACCGAATCACCACTAAAGATTCAGCCTTTGAAAAAGAACCACTATTACCACTATCAGGTAAGTGCTAGAAAAGTTTGTTCACCGATATTAACAGGATATGGAACACATTAGAAAACAAGTATCTATTGTCTGGAGTGCTTACCGCAGGTTAGAAGCTCCTGCTTAACACCAGTCACCATCTGTGACTGAAGTGACTTGGGATATGCACATTTAGTTTCACGTACAGTTATATTTCTTTCTTTCAACCACTGATGCACCCACAGTATGTTGCAATCACAAAGAAGATAATCAGTTTGAAATTCTCTGCAACACAAAACAAGTGTTCACAGTGACAAAATTCAACACTCAAAGGTCTGAAAGCTTGACATCAAATGCTGTGTGATGGATATGTTACAGACACAGAGTCAAGCAGTCAGACCCCCAAAAAGCCTACCACTATATATGTATATACTTCTGCAAACTGTGGCCTAAGAACAAAAGTGCACACTCCCCAAGAAAAGGAATACTCTCCATAAATGAGCAACATCTGTGCATGAAAGGTTGTCTAGTAATTTCTTTCATGGAGTAAGTTCAAGTACTTAATTGAGCATTAACAAGGAATTGCTTGAATATGCATCAACATAACTTAAGAACGCATTTCATTGCTTCATTTTAGCAATTAGATGCTTCAACAATAAAATTGAAAACAAACTTTTTTACATATTTCTCTTTTCAGAATCACTATTCACATTATTTTAATGACAGTTTTATTCTGCTTTATACAAAAAACATAAGTCTTTTTCGCTGAATCTTAAAGTCTTCTCTTCACAATTTAATACTTTCTACTAAAAAAACACCAAATATTCCCACTGGTGTCTGATGCAGTCAGCTAAAGTAAAAAAAGACAGCATAAATATTTTATCTGTTTAGAAACAGTTAAAAATGTATCAAAACATATGGCTTCATCTATGTTGCTTTTTACTTCTACTGAAAACACAATTTCTTTTTTTTTTATTGCAAATACCTAGAGGATAACACAACATCACAGGCAGAACACTTCAAACATTAAATCAACATTCCTGCAAAACTCCATTTGGTCTTTGTTCACAGGAGTTCCTCCAGACACACACATTTTTAATAGCAACATTTATATCCAGGCTCCTGTCATACCTGTGAAGTTCTTGGACAGCAACCTTTCTGTACGCAAATAAAGTATCAGGAATAACAACTTATGAGCAATTAAAAGAAGCTGAAGGAGGGAAAGAAATATTTGCCTTTATAAACAAGAAACTCAGTTGTCAAAGCCAAAAGTCAGAGCTCTTGACAAATCCCAGTACAGTGTGCCAACTCTCATGAATCTCAGGGAAAAATGCAAGCTAATCATCAGCACTGGTAACTTTTTTCATTTGCTGTCTTACTTACACAAGACTACAACTCTCATGAAATTATATGAGAGAAAAGTAACATGAGGTTGAGACGTATACACCATTATATGCAACAAAACTATACTGTTCTATAGGATTAAGATCTTTCTTAAAAGTATTTGTTTCCTTTGTCCAAAAAAGGCGCAGAACACTGTATTTATTAAAGTAATAAATGACTGTATTTATTAGATATAAAGTAATAAATTATGCACACAGAATAAAGCTTTTGGAAGCCCAGATGCAGTTTCAGCTTTGTTCTCTTCAGAACTAAGTCACCAGATAGTGAGCAACTTTTGAAGGAGGTTATACAAACACGAATATCTGTGCATACATTTCCTATGCACCTATTCAGATAAAGAAACCACTGTTAAGAGGCTTAAAAGTAAAAATGCAGAAACGTAGTACAAGTAAGTATGTGAAATGTTTTTTTTAAGAACATAAATGATGTAAATTAAGATTAGATGCAGTAGATGTAAGTACTTACAGAGACTTTAGTGAACTAAGATGATCAAATGTTCCCTGTGTAAGTGTAGAAAACAGATTTCCAGAAAGATTCCTAAGAAGTAAAAGCATCATGATTCGAACTCACACTCAAGCAACTGACATTTGAAATTAAAAACCCCTCTTCAAGATAACATTATTTCAAAACTCACAAGATACTATTACAACACTGTTACAAGACCATAAGAATAATGAGGTCTGATAGCCTACCAAATCCCAAAATTATATGTTCCCCAGTACTTCTTTTTTAGCTGAAGAATTTTAAGATTCGGAACAAGGACTGAAAGCAAATACTTTTTTTATTTAAAGCAATAACTAGCACATGTTGAGAATACATTTCAAGAAGTTTAAAATTAACTTTGTTGTTCACAGTGAACTGATGTTGCCATTAACATGCTATTAAGAAGCATGTTCAAGCTAGCAGAATAGTTTTTAAAAATATTATACATCCCACTTTATTATCAGTGAGAACACTGCCTAAGACACTAACAACCATGGCAAAAAAACATTCCATAATCTTACATGTTATCTCCTTAATGTAAATTAAGAACTACAAAAAATGCAAGAGAACCAGCAAAACAAAACCACACTGATGCCACGGCAGAAGGTGTGGATTTTAAAAGATTCTATAACCCTGAAATATTTTTGCATGAATGACTTTGTACAGTCTGCTAGTCCCACCCCCCTTGCCCTGCTACACCTTCGAAGAAACTGGAAAACGTCTGCAAAGCAGACAAAGCACTGAGTAGCATGGTTTGGGTTGCACTGCTACACAGCCTCATGGTCATACTGCTTGCCCTTCAAGCACATGCTTAAATAAAACTACTCACATTGAAACAAAGATCGTTAATATACACAAGACTAAAGAAGTTATATACAGCAAATTATACTTACAATCTAATTAGATTTACAAGTCCTCTAAATATGTCTGCATTCAGGCAGCCTATTCTGTTATTAGTTAAGTCTCTATAAAGAAGAAAAATAAAAAAAAAAGGAGAAATTATTTTCTTTCCAATGACAGTCTGCAAACAGAATCATGAAATTTGGTTCAAATACTTACCAGATTGAACCATATTTACATTTAATCATTTTCAGCAAAACCCAAATGGTACTGCTGTATGGGTGTACACAGGCACATATAGTCCTTATTCCACTTCTAACGCAATAATGGTTTGCCCATACACGGTTAAATGAGCCTTGCCTGACCGGTAAATCCCCCTAGAACAGGCTTGGCTTACATAACTAGAAGTAAATTTTCATATTTGTACAGTACATTCATTACATGTGCTACATCACTTACTTTAACATGCCAGAGACATCCAACTATAATGGCGCATTTGCTGTACATAAGCAGGATCACTTCTATATTTACACTTACATAAATATTTAAATATTACATATTTTACAATGTCGGTCTTAAATCAAATTACCAAAAACATCTTAAAGGAATAAAAATTAAGCTTGTAAGCAGTAATGGTCCAGAATTGGTCTTTCACCTTTACTTTTCAGATTTCCAAAAGTGCAATTACCAATAAAATTTCCTTTTAAGTGACACAAATCATTTAATCAGCCACAAATGAACATATATACCACAAAAACTTAAGAAGAAAACCTATATGCTGACTAGAAGAAGAAGAGGAGGGGTAAAGCACCAAAATCACTAAGACTTAAAAGCTGTCCCAGATATTCTGATAATCTGAAAAGTGAAAGGGTAGGTGAGGGGAAGCCTTCTTGCTGAAATCTTGTTTTTCATGTTTCAACTGGGACAGAATTTTTACAGCGAAGGTATAAATCCTTAAACACAAAAAATGTGTTAAGGGGAATGTTGGCACAACCTTCAATAAAGCATCATTAACACTGCTATAACTCAATATAGTATTAATCGCATGGGACAATGTGTTCCACCATGACCTTTTGGGGAAAAAAAATCATAAGGAGTTTAACATTTAAAAAAGCAAGACTCGATGGCACCAAAGCTCTGAATGAATGTTCACACAGTGCTGTTTCAAGTCACTGAAACAAAAACAGAGGAATAAAACAAAAGACTGTCCATAAGAACAAATGAGAGTGCCAAGCCTTAAGCAGTGGATGTTCTTCAGTCATAGAACTGAAAGCAGACTTTGTTTCGTACATAAACATATATATGCATGTAGACAGCAAATACATATTCAACCTTTAATATTTAATAGCTCTGCTGTCTATATTTCCAGAACCTAAGGCTTGCTCTACTTCTCAGGGGTTTTTTTGTTTAAGACTGACTAGCTATATATATACTACTTACAGCCTTTTCAGAGATGAAAGCCCCAGAAAAGCTCCAGGATCTATCGTACTAATAAGGTTGTTCTTGAGGTCTCTGTGGAGGAAAATAAAGACATAACATTTACCACAAACTACCCTTTGAAACAGATACACAGGCATGAAGATACACTTAACTTGTTTAAAAGTTTGTTTGAAAACTGAAAAAAAACCTCAACAACCAAACAAAAAAACAAACAAAAACCCCTCAAACCAAACAAAACCAAAACCCATGCAACATATTTCTACTTTTGGTAACAGTATTTTTCAAAGTTTGAAAAATCGGTATTTTAACCAGAAAAAGGAATATAAACAGCATGTGTATTTCATTAAGTGTTCTTCCAGTTCCTATCACCTGAAAGGTTATAGAGCTAAAGATACTTCGCCACAGTGCCCCAGTAGGTTACAGCTGCTCAGGGTGTAATATTTGCTCGTTACAGTACCATACTGTTTAGCACAGTTGTCTTCTTCAGCCCACCCATTTTCAAATACTTTAGCAATGCCAAACACCTACCAAAAGAAGCAAAACAAGATCCTAAAAACACACCAAAGACACAACATGGAAAGTTATCACTGGTTACTGGCACAAAAGCAAAGCCCTGTCTGCAAATCCCAAGTAAAACTAGTGAAAAACTCAGAGCACAGATTTTTAAATCTTAAGTTTCCAGACTATGACATTATAAGGAAGAATGTGAGGTAACTATGCCATTAAACTGCTTAATTAATTGTGCAAGTGATATAGGAGTTTTAACTCCTAATTCTGTGTATTTTGCAGATACAGCTTAATTTGAAAGGTCACAGACAGTATCTGTCAGCTTCTACAGTTTTGAACAAACTTTTATCACTGCACAAATGCTACAATTATTTCTACCTCCTTATGAAGCCAAGACTTTTACTATACTAGCATCTGAAACTTCGCAGGCACTTATTACTACAAAAAAAAAAAAAAAGAAAAATCATTCCTTGGTAATATCTGAATGTTCTGCATTTGAAAAGAAAATCAGTAATTTCAACTGAGGTCAATGTTTTAGTACACAAGGGTATAAAAAGCACCTCCTAAACCTTCCACAACATTAACAATTCTGTCCAAAAGAGAACAGCAGAAGAAGATTATGTCTACCATCACACACAGATATGCATGAGTGAAAACATAAATTCATCCCAAGATTTCACAATAACATTTCCTGCAGACAGATTAAGAAGGCATGGTAAAACAGAGAGTGTCATGGCACATGGATCACATTTCAATGCCTTGCCTAATAAACATTTTTTAATACTTGAAATATTTATAATTATTTAGATTTACCTTGCAGTACAGTAAATTAATTTTCAATAATCACACTCAACTTGATTTTCTTGCCCTGGGACTGTCAACTACTTACAAAGCAGTTTTGGGAGCCTGAAGAACTGTCATGTTTTTAAGCCTCTTTCTGCAGGCTTATAAACCCAGTACCAACACCATGACAAATTTGAGAACACTAAATGTTATTAATCTCTTATTTACCATCAGTGTTTGGGACACGAAGAAAAATAATATTTATTCTGCGTATTCAAAATTTCAGTTTAAAACCATGTAACTCCCGCTTAAAATCTCACTGTAGAAAATACTCAGGGAAGAAAAACCTGGACAACCTGTCTTTGAAATCCACTAGCCTATAGATCATCAGTTAGCATTAAATTAATTACTTAAATTCAAAGCATACACCCTGATACACCTCTTTCTTAAATCCACTGCTTCAGTGTACAGTTTTAAAACTAAAAGCAAGAGTTTTACTATTTCCACAAACTACTTATACATTTTCTCAGGTTAATTGACAGTACTTACTAGTCTCTTCTTTATGTATTTTTTTTGCCTTTTTGTCTCCTCCTTAATACCAGTTCTAGAGGGATAATTACATTAGAATGGATAAATTCTCTTTTAAGAAGAAACATCAAAAAATATGTTTTTATAAAAGCTCAGTGTGTATTCTGTATTTTCAAATAAGATAGCAAAGCACTAATGAAGCACCATACTAAAGTAATTGTTTAAAAAAAACATCCTGAAAGCCCAAATTGTCAGCATTTTCTCAATCAGCATCTACAACAGTTGGGGAGTCTGGGAATTTCCCCCCCTCCCAGCAGCAGTCATTAGTAAGCACTAGCTATGTATTCATCTATCAAAAAGTATTAGCAGATGAAAACTGTGAAATAAGATATTTAAAGTTCTCAAAATTAACATCAAGCTGACAAGTCTGGCAGCTCTTCTGAAACAGTAAAAGCTGTTGATACACAGGCTGGTGCAACTGCCAGGATTCCAGATCTAGGACAGTTTCTAAATGAAGAAGTGATAATTGTGGGTAAACCAACAGATTGAGAGGATTCTCCTATAAATGGGAGGTGGGGGAGACAACCTCAGACAGTGGTGTTTGGCTTTGAATTTCCGCTGGTTTTAACACTTGTAAATACATTTATACAAACTATTCATTTTTAGCTATGGGATTTTAATCATTTTTCTTTGGAAAGCTCAACCAACAGAATACAGTCATAGATACCAATTTGTCCAAATAAAAAAATCTGTCCAAAATAATACATCAGAAGAGCGTTTCAGTTAGGGTAATATTAGAACTCCCCAGTAGACAGTTCTGAGACCTGGACATTTTCCAAATGGAAATCAAAACACCGCTATAAAAATAATCTCTTAACTTTCTGAAAAGTTCTTACATATGCTTCTGAAATCCCCTCGCATCTAAAAAAAAAAACCAACAGCAACTTGTTATCATCTTCCTGGTCTGTGCTTACCAAATCAAATTGCCTGTGACACGCACTGACAAGCTTCAAAAGTAAAAATTTCTTCAAGATGCAATGCAAACAAAGTTTTGAAAAAGGAAATGCTTGAGACATTACTGCAAACTAAACAAAAGCTAAAACCTACACCAAAAAAACTTTTTGCTTCCTTCAAATAATTTCTATACTTACTTCCAACAGACTACTCCAAAGCATTCAATTTCACAGCACAGACTTTTTTACCACAGACTAGAAGTCTATTTCCCACCAGCATCACCATCTTTTGGAAATTACCTGAGAACAAGGTGAGAATGGGAAAAGCAAGTATTTTGTTAGCCTAACATTCTGAGTCTTCTCCTGAAAGAGCCACAGCTAACAAAAAGATGGAACTTTCAGAACCAAAACCAGAACTAAAGCTAGAGCAGAAAATAACTTCATGAATATTCCCGAACAGTTTCTCTGCTCAGTAAAATTCAAACAAGAAATACTGATACTTTCCGATCTCTTTTAACAACTTCAAAAAAGAAAAGATTCAGGTAAATCATTGAGAGAACTCATCAGGTCTATCTTTTCACATGCTCTGCTGCACAATCACAAAAAGAATTAAAATCAGAAATTATTACTCTCTGAAAAACTATTAGATGTTTCTATTTTTATTTAAAGCATCCATATATCTGTAGACCGGTGCTATAAAAAAAGGTGACAAAAATAAGACTGTCCACAAATAACCCTCCTTTCACACCGCATATTTTCCCTTTTCAAAGGTATATTAGTATATCCTAAAAATACTTTGGTAAACCCTCACCATTATTTATAGCTCAATAAATATCAAACCCCTCTTCTGCTATCTAAGTATCTTACTAAATCCCAAGCCTGCTTGTTCCTCTCTTCTCCCTCATGTATGATTAAAAACAGTACTTTACAAATACATAATCTTCCTTATCCTTGCAAAAATCAACTGGCAGCATTGACTAGCTTCCAGATGGAAAGACAGCAGTTTGCTTCTAAACTGGTGAAGTTTGAATAATGCTGTATAAATTCAAGTATGTACTAAAAGAAAAATTAGCTGCCATAACTTAGCTGTGCAAGAAGTTACTTCAGCATTTAAACTGCAGGAAATTCATAGAAAAACACAGCATTAACAAAGTCAACAGAGATTAAAATATTTAACATATTTTTGTACAGAAACTTTAATTATCACTTATGGCAGTCAAAATCTTTGATCTCCTTGCTGTTATTTGCATGATTTTTTCCTATAAGAGTAGATGTTGACATAGTAGAAAATGACTATGCTATAATTAACAAACATTTTACCCTCCAGTAAAACAAAACTCTTGTTTTGGTAATCTTATCATGCCATTTACAAAATAACGCGTTACCAAATTTTATATCTTAATAAATTAACATACATACACAAAATTATTAACAGATTTGAAATTCTTACTTGGGGGCAGCATTTTTAATGTACTTCCCCATAATTTTGAGCATACAAGCAATAAATAAAACAATCTCTTCCTTGCAACAGTAACAGCAAATAATTGTCAGAAAGGGATGAGGTCAGAACATAACATGTTTGAGTAAAACAAAAACTTAAAGGGCTGCAGATATATTCCCAATTTTATCTGAAGATCTGATAAAATAACAGAAACCATTTAAAAATATGACAGTTTCATTAAGATGCCCAAGAACTAAACAGGAAAAAAAAGCTTATTGTGTTAACATATGAATTATGAAATTCATATGAACACATATGAACACCATTATGAAAACATATGAATTATGAATGAGTATTTCAGGATTCAAATACTGATGAAAAAGCAATTAAAAACAATTATTATACTGATACACGCTCCTGACAATAGTACAATTTATTTTGTTTTAAAGGATTTAGAAAAATATATCTGTACATCTAAACTCTATCCGAAAACTATTAAAGAGAAATGGCAAAAAATACTTGTTGGCAAGTATAATGCTATAAAGACTGAACAAGCAAGCATTAAATGCATACAGAATCTCTCCCCTAAGAAGCAGTAGTGTTAAGTGACAATGCTACTGTCTGAATGAACTATTTAAATGCTGAGTGAACTTCTTTATCTCCGTTTCCTCACTTAACATAAAAGTGGGGAAAAGAGCATATCTACAAAGGAAGAAAACAATCAAGGGGAAATACGGGTATTAAGAAAAAAAAACAAAATAAGAAAGAAACTGTCAAAAAACTGAGGTTTTGAAGGCATGCAAGTTATCACCATGTACATTAAGGAGTGTAATTTGAATCTGCCTAATGTTAAAATTTAAAACAGTTACAGTGGCTTTCAATTTTTCTTCTATTAAGGATTAGCCATTTAAGTTTGAAAAAATATTTTAATTACAGTAGTAGCTTCTGTTCAGGGTCACAATAACTTTTAAAGCAGAAAAGTTTCAGTTGGTTAGACACTGTTTTTAAATAAGTCATATACACACAAAAAAAAGTAAAAGAGAATGTCATTAATGACTAGTGCCATGCCAGTTATCCCTTCCTTCATGATGAAGGTGCCTGATCATTTAGAATCATTTGTTGATGTATTAACTCTTACACCAGTGTACATAAAGCATGCTGTCTCCTTCAGATGAGACTACCACACCCTCTAAAATATTATCACAGATCACTTTAAATGCTGAAAACATGATGACTACCTTATTGTTTTCTCTTCATTCACAAAAAGGGAAGATATTAAAATAACCTAAAATTCCTTACAAATGACACAACTTAAATGGAACAAAGCTAAGTTCTCATGATTTTAAAGAAAATTAAGGTTTGGATTCATAGAGCAAATGTAAATTATCACCTCAAACTAATTAGAGTTTCAAGTATTTCTTGTCTGAAAATTGTAATGAGTTATAACAAATAACAACTGCCAGCAGATGCCTTTATTACCTAAGCAGGAATGCAAAAAGAATGGGTATAGATCTATAACGCCATCACTGCTGATAACCTTGCTTCTCTGGCACGCTGCCTCATTTCCACAATAAAGTTCATCTGCCAGGGCATAAAACTTTCTTCTGGCATGTGGGGGATGGAGTGGTGGAAGCGTTTGGATCACTTAGGCCAGGTGACCGGGATTGCAGCCTTCAAGTTTTAGAGGAAGAATAAAATACTTTTAATCCCCTGAAGCCAAATTTCATTTGGAACACTTCCTAGATGTTGTGAGATGATTATGAAGCTGGCAACTTTCCCAGTCAAATGGCCTAGAAAAATCCTTATCTCTAAAGTTTCTGCTTGCTCCCAGGTAGATCAACCTGCCAATCTTGACCTTCTACCAGCTGGAAAAAAGCTGACTGTAACAGAAGCTAAAATGCTTCTCATGCCATAGGCAATACATCCTCTGAAGGGGAAAGTGAAAACAGGAAGCAAAACATGTCCAAAAAGTTACTCCCATGAGATCTGCCCCTGTTCTCCTCCCCCACGCATTCAGTGTATACTGAAGTTGTTAAGAAGGAAAACTGTTAATGTCAACAACAAACTTCAACTGAATCTAGCCTTCATCTGCTTCCCATGAAAATATCCATTAGTATTGTTCAACAAAGGGCTGAACACTTCATAAGAATTTAAAGAAACAGTTTTCTTTACAACATAAGGTTTCATATTATGAGACGAACAACAAAGCACATCCAGTTGGTGTAGCATTCCACTGAACTTCCTACGAAACTGCCCTAATCACACCCACTGCTGAGATTATCCCTTTATGCTGCTACATGACATTTACATCCTTGAAAAGAACACTTACCTATGTAACACTTCAAACACACAAAAATGAAAATACATCAAAATAAAGAACACATCTCTTAAGACATTTTTTGTTTTCAGAATTATTAATGAAACATAAACAGCATATCACTTATTTTAAAAGTGAAAATAGCTTCTTAAGAAGTGCTTACAATCTTTCAAGAAGGTGCAATCCAGAGAAAGACCCATTCTTCAACTCTGTTATTTTATTGTTACTCAGGATCCTGTAAACAAAACCAGACAAGAACAACATATTTTAAGTTTGGTAACAAATTATTTGCTGCAGTTCACACTTCTGGTGTACATCTTTCTGTTTAACAGCCTTTATATCAAACTACAATGCCTAGCTCATTATCTCAGGTGTATATAACCACACTGCTTAAAGACTGTGAATGAGAAGAAGAGGATTTTCTGTTATGTGCCCCAAGTAGCATGCAACTTTACATAATTAATATATGGAAGTACCCTCAAAAAAATTATCATAATAAAACACCAGAATTGGCATAATAGATACTGGTACTAAACAACCAGTCTACACATTGAACATTCTGTTCTTTCATACCCGTTTTGATTTCAAAACTATGGAGCATATTGCCTGTTTCCCCTCTCCTCTGCTGCCACCCTCAGCCACTTGCACAAGTTCACTTCTCCCATATCATGCCACCTTCTCCAGCCACCATCGCAACACATTGATCCTTCTTCTCAATGCAGTCTTTTTAAAATATCTGAAAAAAAAAAAAAAACAACCCTCTGCAAGCACTCCTATTTCCTATCCTTTTATCTCTCTTAAAAGACCACACAACTGCAAATTCCCTCTTACACACAAATAAGTGGATCAGACCCAACTAGCCAAGTCATTCTCCAGTCACAGCCATCTGCAGATGCGAATTATCCTAAAGTCAGGAAACCCCTTGTAAAGCTGTGCACTTCCTTACCTAGAAGGACCTACTCCCTACACACTTTCATATCATTCTGTCACAAAAAAAAAAAAAAAAAGCATGTATTTTCCTTTTGAATCATAAAACTTTGGCATCCACAATGAAATCTCACAGTACAAATCTCTGCTCCATAAAGAGTGCTTCACCTCATACATTTTGAACACAGCTCCTGCTATCTTCATTTGATGCTCTGTATCTCTTACATTGAAATAAGCAGTAATCAATCCCTACCTACCCTCTCTTTAGTGTGTAATTATGTAGAAACCTAGATGGTCTCTTGCCAGATGGAAGACTCATATTTTACTTAATTACTGTTCACACAAAAGTAATTTTGCGCCACCATAATAATTTCTGAGCTCTTTCCAGCCTTATTATGCTGAAAAAATTCTGAGATAAGACCACCAGAACTCAAACAGCCTTTAACAGACAAGTCACAAATCTGCATAGTGGGATAAAGGTGTTCTGTTTCCTACTGTTTTCCTAGCGATTTTTAATATCTAATATCTTTTTACCACTTGTACTAAGAATTGAAGATTTCTGATCAGCTCAGTACCCATCATTGTATATGTGACGACAGAACTGACATCATTTCCGATACAGTTTTCACTGTACCGCTTCTGCCACTTTAATGCCCAATTATTAGTTTCATAAACTTCTCCAAAAATTCTTCGCTTCACCCTCTTCCTTATTACATATGATGCAAGTCACACTCACAATGTTGTACACATTATGAAGAAATGTGTTGTGTGCTTCAGATCTCTCAAACTCCATTCCACTGAGAAGGCTAGCCATTTACTTCCACATCCACTTCTTATTGTTCAGCAAATTAGCTGTTCGTACAGTGATTTTCCATTTCAGGCTAACAAACCATTTTCATCAAATCCTTTGGAAAGGGACCGTGAGACAGCTTTTGGAAAAGCATCTGTCCCATTATATCAACTGGATCATCCCTGTTTGCCAGTTTTGAAAAATTCAAAGTTGGTGGGGAAGATGTTAATATTCCAGAGTACATCTCTGTTTACCTAGGTGTAAAGTATATTTATTATAAATTCTACTGATCTGTTCAATACAAACATCAGACTCAGAAACATATAGATCTCCAAAGCTCCTGATGCGCTTATAAATATGCACATTTGCCATCCTGCCAGTCCTCAGAAACCAATTTCATTCTAAGCAAGACTTCAGACATTTACCATCTGACTTCATCCTTGGGTTCTCCCAAAAGCTCTCCTGTGCACACCATCATGTCCTGGAAATTTATTCACTCTGTCAGATTGTTTCACCACTTCTGCTACAGTCACTTCAATTTCAGACAAGCCCTCTGACAAATGCATCTTACAGATCCATCACATCCATGCACTTCTTCACTTACACCAATTACACCTTCAGGCACTTAAGACTGCCACTAGGAGATTTCTTTCCAGCTTACTATGTATTTCAGATATCCTTTAAAATAGCCATAAACCACACACAAACAACACTCCAATTCGTAAAATTTATTATCTAATGACAAGGATTAGTACCTGAAAACATATCATGAAGAACATAGAACTAAAATGCAGAAATACCAATCTACAAAAAGAGCATAATTTTGACACAACTATGAATTAAGCTAAGTAGTTTTCTTTCCCAGGTTTCTCAAAGATTGCCTCAAGGCCTTTGGCTTAGATGAACATGGGGCAGGCGCTTTTTTTTGTCTCAAAAGCTCTGATTTTGAGTCAATCTCTCTCAATCTCACATAGAATCAAGAGAGCTGAACAAATTATTTGAAAATCTTTCAATTTCCATTCTCACAAACAGAAGTTTGAAAATTCTTTGAAAAAGTACAGATTAAAACTACTCAACCAAGGTAACAGTTCTGATGCTAAAAGGAGAGATCCCATTCATTCTCCCCCCCTTACAGTCATACCATGTATTTCTGCAGCTCGTCTCTAGTCATCCCTAGTGCCCACTGCTCTGCAAGCAGCAAATGTTAAACTACACATTTACCCAAGGCATCCTACAAGAGATCAATCTGTGTCAACTGCAAAAGCATGATCATCATAGTATGCTACACAGTCAGCTAATCCCAGGTGAAGGCTGATCACAAAAATGGTAGAAAGCATGAGAAAAAAAAACATAAAAGTATACTGAGAATTTGTTGTATGTGCCTATAATGCCTGTAACATCCACTAGAATGTCAGCTAAGAAAACATACTCTTGTGAAAATACAGTACTAGTCTAATATATTAAGCTACCTTGTAGGAAGGAAAGGAAAACTGCCCCTTGGCTGCAGCTGTGATAACTTAGATGACAACTCAAATGAAACAGTATTTTTAAAAAACAGATGTACAAATCAAGGAAGGCCTGGTACTCTTTAGAAATCGACATGTATTTCAAGTAGTTTGCATCAGGGAAGGCCTAACATTAACAGAAACAGAATACATATTTCCAAGACTTCAAGTTTAGTAATAATCTACAATTTGGAATGCCTACAAAACTAGTAAAATTTAACCAAAGCATTCAAATCACACATCCTGAAGTCTTTGAAACTACTTTCACTTCTACTTAAAAAGGTTTTAACCTATATAATACGTATTACTATAGAAATGGTAAGTACAGGATTCATTCTGCAAACCAAAACTATTGAGAGCAAAGCACATCTTTATTTCAACACCTTCCCGGTTTCAGAAATGTCAGCAGGAAGAAAAATAATAACATATAAAGAAATTAAGGCATGTATAAAACTTTATTAATAGTTAATGCAAACTGAACATAAAGCATAACAGCAACAGCAAGAAAAAACAAACACAGACCAATTTCAGGCTTATGGATACAATAAGAAGAAAAATATGAGGTTCACAAAACATTCAAGTTGACAGAAGCAAACGTGCACACTACCATCTTTAGCAGCACAGAAATAATTCGTATTTTAGTTGTAACTGACTTAATCTTATGATTTATCTGTATTTTTTAAAGAAAAAAGAGCTATTCAAAACAGAGCAGAAACTACTTCAAAAGCAGCTATAACTGACAGAACTAAATTCAAACTAAATAAAAATTACAGTTCTATAAATTATTATTTTTTTTTTGACATTGCCTATAAAATAATAGGCCTAAAGTAGAAGCCTTTGAATATCTGTGCACCAGGTAAATTTCCCTCTGGAGTGTGATGTACAAATTATAGTCAGTTTGATTTAGTATTTTCACTGCAGAGGCTGTTAGTTGCTCAACCATAAAGGTTTAGTACAATAAATGGTAGATTTTACAACACTTGATATAACCTAAGGCATTTCATCGCACTTAAAAATGTTGTAAGTGCAATCTTTAAAAAAATGCAGTTTAAAACTTTCTATTAATATATTTAGTCTATACATTATTTGAAGTGTTCAGAGGTGTGGCATAAGATGACAAAATACAATAAAGCATTTGCCTCAAAGTAAACATTTCATAGCCACTTTCACAATTTCTGCGCATTAATGTACAGTGAACTGATGAACTGCTATGTATCACTTAGACACAGCAAATTATTTGTGATCAGTAATAACTCTAAGTTACTAGTTTAAGACTATAATTTCTCCTAAAACACAAGTAATTCTGAAAATACACAAGCTTTTCCATCATTAAGAAGTCTAAAGGGAAAACCATAGAGAGCAACAGTTGTCCGCTCATCCCCATCCTGATCAACTCTTCTTTAACAAGTGACTTTGCAACCTAAGCTATGCACCTGGAGATTTCACGAAGGGGCTTTCCATAGTCCAGTGTCACTGTTGCTCCATATGTCTTACAAATTCCAGACCGGATTTCCACCAAATCCCACAACCCCTCTTTTAAATGAGCAACAATACCTGCTTGGAATAAATGCATTTTGCTTGCCCAACCCTTACATAACTGCAAATAAAATACAGAACAACCACATGCAAACATACAGCCACAGGAATTAAAAAACTTGCAAGAAAAGGCAGCTGGAAAATAGGTTCTGGAAAGTATTATTAACATCTCAAGCCACCTCAAAGTAACACAAATGAGCAACAAACTCTCCTTTGACCAAGCAGAACGGTTTTATAGACTGAGGTAAAACAATGTACCTCAGAAAAAAATATTCCACCCCCCCCCCAAAAAAAATACCACAACTAAACCAACAAACCAAATACCACCCCAGCTTTTCATCCATTCCAAGACCATTGCCGAAGTGTTCCTTTGTTGAATAGCCTTTATTAAGTGACCCTTTATTAATAGTGATCCTTTGTTGGATCCAAAAGCCATTTCCATTTTGCTTCATAAAGTGGCAGAAGAATTTGGCAAAACTCTGCAAAGAAACTCAACTTTGGCTCTTAACTTATTGGCAAGACCTTTAGCTATTGATGCCCAGTTTCTAGCATGCAAAACAAAACTATGCAGTCAAACTCAAAGTCTGTCCTTTGTACTAGAAAGAGTTTTAGCAACAGATACTAAAGCTGATGTAATCATTTTTTCTTTTTGATAAAGCGGGAAAAAAAATTATCAAGGCTTGATTTGTTTTTATCATAAACTGAAAAGCACTAATTGAAAAAAAGTTTTATTCGATAAAACAGTTTTGGCTTCACTAAGACAGCAGTCAACTAGACAGGAATTTAGAACCCATCTGAAAGCTCAGAAATTAATCCTTTCATAGGATAGTACTAAAATACACCTCTATTAACACTATTAACAAAATAGTCAAAATGGCCACCAATAAGGCTGTACAAAGCCTGGGAGACAGAGCAACTTTAAGCTGAATGTTCAAGGAGCTTCCAGAACACATTTTAAGAGGCTCAAATGGAGATCCAGGAAAAAGAAAATAAATCAAATCATTGCACAATGATGGCTGCATATTCTAAGGACTGGGAAAGCATCCACCAACAAAAATTGGACTAAAATAACCATCTGTGCAACCGAGAAAAACGCTTTCTGCTGAAAGCTGTGAACATGTGGAAAGAAATACATTTTTCAAAGTTTATCTTGTAGAAGCTGTGATTTAACAAGGATATAAAATCAATATTTTTCAACAGTTAGTATTTTGCCTTCTAGTGAGTTACTGGTATCAAAGGAAAAGTAACATAAGTAATAGACTGAACAGAACATGAACAGGACTTGCATAACAGTAACCCTAAAATGAAAACACTCCACAAGCTACATACAAAGAATTACAAATCTTTCCTGAGCCTCTAACAAAAGGAGACAGTATTTTCCAATTTAACAAAAGCATTATGATAGAGGAAGCTTAGCAATGAAACATTTGCAGAGTAGTTTGCAACAGATAAAAGATTTCCTTTACAATTTCATTCTTATGCATCTTAAACAAAATTAAGACTGTAAACTAAAACATTCAGATATAGCAAAATTACAGAATTAAAACAGTGTCTGTTTATACCGCTCCATTTCTAACTGGGAGTGTCCTAACTTTATATTATGTAATGATGGAGCTCTTTTTTAATTCCTACATGATCCCTGAGCATTCAAGTATCCAATTTCTTCTAACACTAACTCTGAGCTGCTGTTTCTAAAGCTAACTAAAAAGACTGTAACATTACATTCTGTGAAGCTTCATCCAAGCTCTCTCTCCCTTAAATCTATGTTACTAGATTAGGTCGCTCCAAGCCCTGTACAACCTGGCCTTGAACACTTAACAGTGATGGGGCATCCTCGACTTCTTTGGGCAACTTGTACCAGTGACACACCACCCTCACAGTAAAGAATATCTTCTTCATATTTTATCTAAATCTCCCCTCTTTCCATATTAAAGCCATTCCCCTTTGTCACTACATGCTCTTGTAAAAAGTTCCTTCTCCAGCCTTCTTGTAGACCCCATTTAGGTACTGTTATGCTGCTCTAAGGTCTCTCCAGAGCCTGCTCCTCTCCAGGCTGAACAACACCAGCTCTCTCACCCGCTATTTATAGGAAAGGTGCTCCAGCCCTCTGAGCATCTTCATGGCCCTCTGAACTTGTTCCAACAGGCTTAAGCCCCTCTTGCGCTGGAGCCCTAGAGCTGGATACAGTGTTCCAGGTGAGGTCTCCTGAAAGCAGAGTAGAGGGGAAGAATCTTCTCCCTCAACCTGATCACACTTCTTTCAGTGCAGCCCAGCATACTGCTGGCTCTCTGTGCTGTGAGCACACACTGCTGGCTAGCTGGTCTCACTGAAAGGATTGTGGTCAACATTGGTTCTGTTTCTCATCAATCAACACCCCAAATCTTTCTCCTCAGGGCTGCTCTGGATCACTTCTCTGCCTAACCTGTATTTGTGCTTGTGATGGCCCCAACCCCAGTGTTAAGACTTTGCACTTCGCTTTTTTGAACTTCATGAGGTTGTGTAGGACCTCATGTCAAGGTCCCTCTGGTTGGCATCCCTTCCCTCCTGCATGTTGATAAGACCACACAGCTTGATGCCACTGTTAAACTTGCCGAGGGTGCAATCCCAGTTGTCCATGTTGCCAACAAAGATGCGAAGCAGCACCAGTCCCAGTATCAAACTGAGGAACACCACTCATCATCAGTCTCCACTTGGATATCAAACTGTTGACCATAACTCTTTGAGTGAGATCTGCAGCCAATTCCTTATCTCCTGAGTGGTCCATCCACCAAATCCATGTCTCTCTAGTTTAGAAACAAGGATATCATGTGGGAAAGTGTCAAAGGCTTTCCACAAGCCTGGACAGATGATGTCAGTGGCTCTTCTCTCATCCACCAATGCTGTACACCTGTCATAGAAGGCTACCAAATTTGTCTGCCACGATTTGCCCTTGTGGAGTTATGTTGGCTGCACCCCATCACCTCCTTATTGTCCATGTGCCTCAGCATAATTTCCAGAAGGATTTGCTATATTATTTTGCCTGGCACCACAGTAAGACTGAGTGGCCTATAGCTCCATGGGTCTTCCTTCTTTCCCCTTTTAAAAATAGGCATTATGTTTCTCTGTTTCCAGACAGTAGGAACTTCACAGACTGCCATAACTGCTCAGATATGATGGATGGCAGCTTAGCCACTTCACCTACCAGTTCCCTCAAAACCTGTGGATGCATCTCATCAGGTCCTTGTGCACACTTCAGGTTCCTTGGAGAGACCTGAACCTGATCTTCTCCCACAACAGGTGGTTCTTCACTCTCCTAGTCCCTGCCTTTGCCTTCTGCAACTTGGCAGTGTGACTGGAGCACTTGTCATTGAAGACTGAGGCAAAAGTCGTCAAGTACCTCAGTCTTTTCCACATCCTAGGTAACCAGCTCTCCCGTTTCCTTCCAGAGAAGACCAACATTTTCCTTAACCTTTCTTTTATCACCACTGTATCAGTAGAATCTTTTCTTGTTGCCCTTGAGCCTCTGGTAAGATTTAATTCTGCCAGGACTGTAGTTTAGATAACCCTATCCTTGGCTGCTCATACAACTTCTCTGTATTCCTTCTAGGCTACTTATCCTTGCTTTCACCCTCTGTAGGCTTTCTTTTTCTGAGTTTGTCCAGGAGCTTATCTACCACATGTTCACTGTTTAGGATTCTCACTGTCCTACGGTTAAGTGCAAGTTTACCCCACCCCTCCATACATACATGAAAGAGAGTAACTTGCTTCACAGAACATCCTGCACATGCCTAGCCAGACTCTCCTAACAAGCTGTTACCAGCCAATACATTCTATGTGTCATATCACACTAGTATTAATTATAGCATAGGCTGTCACACCCAGTCTCACATTTATTTACATTTCCTATCAGGTATATGTGCTCTCTAGAAAGTGCTTTGTCTAGACATGTTAGCAAACTCTTCCTGTTACCTCCTAGCACACAAAGACTTTTCACAAAAATTTAAATCCTAATCCTATAGATGTGAACTGGTTTTGGATAGTTTAGCTCCCTGAACTGACTAGGCAAGGAGCCAGAGA